>CAHIKZ030000813.1:577500-595000 GCA_903632075.3 Acanthosepion pharaonis | reverse complement strand
GTCTAACGCTCGTAGCTGATATTAAGATTGTAAGGAAAACACTGGAATGAAAGGATTGAGTGGAGAAGGGTTTAATCATATGAGAGCATCAACCGAAAATACAGTACTTCAGTAAAACTGAAAGAGGTACTTACCTACTTTTTTCACCTGTTCCACGAGCAAACGTTCTACCCATAGCAGATAGATGAGTCCATGTTTCAATAATATTGCAGGGAAGGTTAGAGCCTTTCTACACAACAAATAGATTAGATCCATGGAAGAAAGGCAGTGATGGGCGTGTGGCGGAATCATCAGGGTATTATTCATTTGGATTTCTTAAAACGCAATGAGACAATTTAGCGACGGTAGAGTCTATCACACACACACACACACACACACACACACACATATATATATATATATATATATATATATATAGTAAAGGTAATGAATCCATTGGTATATAATCCAAGTGGACCCTAGTAATATAAAATATTAAAACTGATCCGCAAAAAGTGATCAATGTATTTATTATTCTTGCATATATTTTATTTTTAGATGAGGTATTATGTACACTATTTACATTGTTCGGACTATCGTTCTCATCTTTGTTGCCATATTTATCACAACGTTTCTGTCGTTGTACGCTCCTAAAGGACACATGGCACAGTGTATAAAGGCGTTAGTTAGATCCAGTGACAGGACCCAAAGAGTGTGATTTCAATACCTGGTTAAGTCAGTGGAGAACTTGGAGAGGGGAATTAACAGTAGATAACTGATAACTGACATCCGTTAGAAATGGCACATGGAACTAGAACAGTTTACCCCAGCGAGAGAAATAAAGGGTTCAGTTCGACATTCCAACCACCTGAAGAAGGACGGAGCTTGCAACGGACGAAACGTTGTAATAAATATGGCAACAAAGATGAGGACGATAGTCCGAACAATGTAAATAGTGTATTTATTATTACAGACAAAAAATATGTCTATATTAATAATAATATTATTTAATCTGTTTAAATAATTTAGTAGAATTTTAAGAAAATCTAATTACATAGATTTAAACGCAATGTCAATCGCTATTTACTGTCCTCCTGATTACTCTCTTCTCTTTCTGTTCATCATTATTGCTTTTGTTCCTAATTCTTTCACACCCTGTAACCCCTTGTGTTTTAGTGGCTTTATTGCTTTACTTGGGGTGATTTAAAAAATAAAATAATGATTTTAATGTCTATATTGATAATAATAATTTTTTAATCTGTTTAAATAATTTAGTACAATTTTAAGAAAATCTAATTAAACAGATTTAAATGCAATGTCAATCGCTATCTACTGTCTCCCTGATTATTCTTTCCTCATCTCGCTCATTATTAATGTTTCTCTTCTTAATTCTTCCACATCCTGTAACTCCCTTGTGTCTTAGAGGCTTTCCTCCCTTACAATGGAATAATACAGATTTTAAAAAATGACATAAATCCTCTTCAGTCCTCATTGCCAAGAATAGGACTTGCCAGTTTTACTGAGTCTCGCCAACAAAACCCAAGAGAGAAAGGATACCTGTAAACCTCATCTAGCATTCCACCGACCGGATAATGACACCACGACCTTTCAAAAAGTGTAAGGCAAGAGTACGTTTGTTCAGTATATTTATTTAACCTATATAGTGAAACGATTCCGAGAGAATTAATTGTCCTTCCAGGATTCATAATCAAGAAGGCGGTGTAGATCGCATACCAAAGTAGATTCATGACATCCATATGACAAGTCATTGTTTCTTTAGTATTCTATCTTCAAGCAGTTAATAATTAGTCCTTTCTTCTCACAATCGTTAACTATGTTTTCTAAGAGTCCTTTTCAGATTACTTTCCGCCTCACCTTGCAACTATGTTCTCATTCATGTCGCTATGCACTAAAAAGCTAAAAAAATATGAAATACGAAAACAAGCACCACAGAGAGAAATGAGAATTTTAGCTATGTTTCCAATAAATTTAGAAGATACTTGGAACAAATTCTGATTTATCAGAAAAGATTTTTCCTTTGACTCTCCCGATTTACCAATTGTGAACGACGTACAACAGGTGGCTTCGAAACTATTGGAGGACAGCCTGCTTCAGTTATCAGGCTGTCCAGAAGTCAACTCGCTCCCAACTGTGACTGCTAATTTGGGTCTGGGACCAGAAATCTTCATTGTTCGGTATTGTTGCGACTTGACACCAAAAGGTTTTGTTTATTTATTCTTTTATTAGCTTTCAGTCAAGTGGGTGATCGATTTAAAGACCATATCTGCCGAACTTTAACACTGGTCATAAAATACGAAAAGGTGATATAAAATCTCACATCACCCACTTCGATGTATGGGTTTCAACCATAATGTAACATAACAAGCAAAAGCCAGGCAATGGAGACACAAACCGACTGAGCGCTCAAGTGAGTGATCGTTTTAAAGACCATATTTGCCGAACTTTAACACTGGTCATAAAATACGAAAAGCTGATATAAAATCTCACATCACCCACTTCGATGTGTGGGTTTCAACCATAATGTAACATAACAAGCAAAAGCCAGGCAGTGGAGACTCAAACCGACTGAGCGGTCAAGTGGGTGATCGCTTTAAAGACCATATCTGCCTAACATTAACACTGGCCATAAAATACGAAAAGCTGATATAAAATCTCACATCACCCACTTCGATGTATGGGTTTCAACCATAATGTAACATAACAAACAAAAGCCAGGCAATGGAGACACCAACCGACTGAGCGCTCAAGTGGGTGATCGTTTTAAAGACCATATTTGCCGAACTTTAACACTGGCCATAAAATACGAAATGCTGATATAAAATCTCACATCACCTACTTCGATGTGTGGGTTTCAAACATAATGTAACATAACAAGCAAAAGCCAGGCAATGGAGACGCAAAACGACTGAGCGGTCAAGTGGGTGATCGCTTTAAAGACAATATCTGCCGAACTTTAACACTGGCCATAAAATACGAAATGCTGATATAAAATCTCACATCACCTACTTCGATGTGTGGGTTTCAAGCATAATGTAACATAACAAGCAAAAGCCAGGCAATGGAGACGCAAAACGACTGAGCGCTCAAGTGGGTGATCGTTTTAAAGACCATATTTGCCGAACTTTAACACTGGCCATAAAATACGATGAGCTGATATAAAATCTCACATCACCCACTTCGATGTGTGGGTTTCAACCATAATGTAACATAACAAGCAAAAGCCAGGCAATGGAGACGCAAACCGACTGAGCGCTCAAGTGGGTGATCGTTTTAAAGACCATATCTGCCGAACTTTAACACTGGCCATAAAATACGAAAAGCGGATATAAATCGCACATCACCCACTTCGATGTGTGGGCTTCAAGCATAATGTAACATAACAAGCAAAAAGCCAGGCAATGGAGACACAAACCGACTGAGCGCTCAAGTGAGTGATCGTTTTAAAGACCATATTTGCCGAACTTTAACCCTTGTCATAAAATACGAAAAGCTGATATAAATCTCACATCACCCACTTCGATGTGGGGTTTCAACCATAATGTAACATAACAAGCAAAAAGCCAGGCAATGGAGACACAAACCGACTGAGCGCTCAAGTGGGTGATCGTTTTAAAGACCATATCTGCCTAACATTAACACTGACCATAAAATACGAAAAGCTGATATAAAATCACATCACCCACTTCGATGTGGGGTTTCAAACATAATGTAACATAACAAGCAAAAGCCAGGCAATGGATGACTGAGCGGTCAAGTTCGCTTTTAAAGACCATATCTGCCTAACATTAACACTGGCCATAAAATACGAAAAGCTGATATAAAATCTCACATCACCCACTTCGATGTGGGTTTCAAACCATAATGTAACATAACAAGCAAAAGCCAGGCAATGGAGCACAAACCGACAAGCGCTCAAGGAGTGATCGTTTTAAAGACCATATTTGCCGAACTTTAACACTGGTCATAAAATACGAAAAGCTGATATAAAATCTCACATCACCCACTTCGATGTGTGGGTTTCAACCATAATGTAACATAACAAGCAAAAGCCAGGCAATGGAGACACAAACCGACTGAGCGCTCAAGGAGTGATCGTTTTAAAGACCATATTTGCGAACTTTTAAAAAATACGAAAAGCTGATATAAAATCTCATCATTCGATGTGTGGTTTCAAACCATAATGTAACATAACAAGCCCAGGCAATGGAGACACAAACCGACTTCAAGTGGGTGATCGTTTTAAAGACCATATCTGCCTAACATTAACACTGGCCATAAAATACGAAAAGCTGATATAAAATCTCACATCACCCACTTCGATGTGTGGGTTTCAAACATAATGTAACATAACAAGCAAAAGCCAGGCAATGGAGACGCAAAACGACTGAGCGGTCAAGTGGGTGATCGCTTTAAAGACCATATATGCCGAAATTTAACACTGGCCATTAAATACGATGAGCTGATATAAAATCTCACATCACCCACTTCGATGTGTGTGTTTCAACCATAATGTAACATAACAAACAAAAGCCAGGCAATGGAGACGCAAACCGACTGAGCGCTCAAGTGGGTGATCGTTTTAAAGACCATATCTGCCGAACTTTAACACTGGCCATAAAATACGAAAAGCGGATATAAAATCGCACATCACCCACTTCGATGTGTGGGCTTCAAGCATAATGTAACATAACAAGCAAAAGCCAGGCAATGGAGACACAAACCGACTGAGCGCTCAAGTGAGTGATCGTTTTAAAGACCATATTTGCCGAACTTTAACACTTGTCATAAAATACGAAAAGCTGATATAAAATCTCACATCAAATTCGATCAACCATAATGTAACATAACAAGCCCAGGCAATGGAGACACAAACCGATGAGCGCTCAAGGGGTTTCGTTTTAAAGACCATATCTGCCTAACATTAACAAGGCCAAAAATACGAAAAGCCAGGCACCCATGATGAGACAAAGCATAAAACATAACAAGAAAAGCCAGGCAATGGAGACGCAAACCGACTGAGCGGTCAAGGGGTGATCGTTTTAAAGACCATATTTGCCGAAATTTAACACTGGCCATAAAATACGAAAAGCTATATAAAATTCACATCACCCACTTCGATGTGTGGGTTTCAACCATAATGTAACATAACAAGCAAAAAGCCAGGCAATGGAGACGCAAAACGACTGAGCGGTCAAGTGGTGATCGTTTTAAAAGATATCTGCTTTAAATAAAATACGAAAAAGCATATAAAATCTCACATCACCCACTTCGATGTGGGGTTTCAATAATGTAACATAACAAGCAAAAAGCCAGGCAATGGAGACACAAAACCGACTGAGCGCTCAAGTGAATCGTTTTAAGACCATATATGCCGAACTTTAACATGTCATAAAATACGAAAAGCTGATATAAAATCTCACATCACCCACTTCGATGTGTGTGTTTCAACCATAATGTAACATAACAAACAAAAGCCAGGCAATGGAGACGCAAACCGACTGAGCGCTCAAGTGGGTGATCGTTTTAAAGACCATATCTGCCGAACTTTAACACTGGCCATAAAATACGAAAAGCGGATATAAAATCGCACATCACCCACTTCGATGTGTGGGCTTCAAGCATAATGTAACATAACAAGCAAAAGCCAGGCAATGGAGACACAAACCGACTGAGCGCTCAAGTGAGTGATCGTTTTAAAGACCATATTTGCGAACTTTAACACTTGTCAAAAATACGAAAAGCTGATATAAAATCTCATCATCCCACTTCGATGTGTGGGTTTCCCATAATGTAACTTGGAGACACAAACCGACTGAGCGCTCAAGTGGGTGATCGTTTTAAAGACCATATCTGCCGAACATTAACACTGGCCATAAAATACGAAAAGCTGATATAAAATCTCACATCACCCACTTCGATGTGGGGTTTCAACCATAATGTAACATAACAAGCAAAAAGCCAGGCAATGGAGACACAAACCGACTGAGCGCTCAAGTGGGTGATCGTTTTAAAGACCATATCTGCCGAACTTTAACACTGGCCATAAAATACGAAAAGCTGATATAAAATCTCACATCACCCACTTCGATGTGTGGGTTTCAACCATAATGTAACATAACAAGCAAAAGCCAGGCAATGGATACACAAACCGACTGAGCGCTCAAGTGGGTGATCGTTTTAAAGACCATATCTGCCGAACTTTAACACTGGCCATAAAATACGAAAAGCTGATATAAAATCTCATCACCCACTTCGATGTGTGGGTTTCAACATAATGTAACATAACAAGCAAAAAGCCAGGCAATGGAGACACAAACCGACTGAGCGCTCAAGTGAGTGATCGTTTTAAAGACCATATTTGCCGAACTTTAACACTGGTCATAAAATACGAAAAGCTGATATAAAATCTCACATCACCCACTTCGATGTGTGTTTCAACCATAATGTAACATAACAAGCAAAAAGCAGGCAATGGAGACACAAACCGACTGAGCGCTCAAGTATCGTTTTAAAGACCATATCTGCCGAACATTAACACTGGCCATAAAACGAAAAGCTGATATAAAATCTCACATCACCCACTTCGACGTTTCAAGCATAATGTAACATAACAAGCAAAAGCCAGGCAATGGAGACGCAAAACGACTGAGCGCTCAAAGGAGTGATCGTTTTAAAGACCATATTTGCCGAACTTTAACACTGGCCATTAAATACGAAAAGCTGATATAAATCTCACATCACCCACTTCGATGTGTGGTTTCAAACCATAATGTAACATAACAAACAAAAAGCCAGGCAATGGAGACACAAACCGACTGAGCGCTCAAGTGGGTGATCGTTTTAAAGACCATATCTTAACACTGGCCATAAAATACGAAAAACGATATAAAATCTCACCCACTTCGATGTGTGGGTTCAACCATAATGTAACATAACAAGCAAAAAAACCAGGCAATGGAAAAAACCGACTGAGCGCTCAAGTGAGTGATCGTTTTAAAGACCATATTTGCCGAACTTAACAAAAAATACGAAAAGCTGATATAAATCTCACATCACCCACTTCGATGTGTGGGCTTCAAATCATAATGTAACATAACAAGCAAAAAGCCAGGCAATGGAGACACAAACCGACTGAGCGCTCAAGTGGTGATCGTTTTAAAGACCATATTTGCCATAAAATACGAAAAGCTGATATAAAATCTCACATTGTCAAACATAATGTAACATAAAAATGGAGACGCAAAACGACTGAGCGGGTCAAGTGGGTGATCGCTTTTAAAGACCATCCCAAATCACCCATTTACGATGAGCTGATATAAAATCTCACATCACCCACTTCGATCCACAAACCATAATGTAACATAACAAGCAAAAAGCCAGGCAATGGAGACTCAAACCGACTGAGCGCTCAAAGTGGGTGATCGTTTTAAAGACCATATCTGCCGAACTTTAACACCTAAAATACAAAAGCGGATATAAAATCACTGGCCATAAAATACAAAAGCTGGGCAATGGAGACAATAAACCGACTGGTCATAAAATCGCTCAAGTCACCCACTTCGATGTGTCATTAAAATACGAAAAAGCTGATTTCAATCACCCAATGTAAACATAACAAGCAAAAAAGCCAGGCAATGGATACACAAACCGACTGAGCGCTCAAGTGGTGATCGTTTTAAAGACCATATTTGAACCACTGGCCATAAATACGAAAAGCTGATATAAAATCTCACATCACCCATTCGATGTGTGGGTTTCAAGCTAATGTAACATAACTGGAGACGCAAAACGACTGAGCGGTCATAAAAGACCATATGCCGAAATTTAACACTGGCCATTAAATACGATGAGCTGATATAAATCTCACATCACCCACTTCGATGTGTGTGTTTCAACCATAATGTAACATAACAAGCAAAAGCCAGGCAATGGAGACACAAACCGACTGAGCGCTCAAGTGGGTGATCGTTTTAAAGACCATATCTGCCCTAACATTAACACTGGCCATAAAATACGAAAAGCTGATATAAAATCTCCACATCACCCACTTCGATGTGTGGGTTTCAAGCATAATGTAACATAACAAGCAAAAAGCCAGGCAATGGATACACAAAACCGACTGAGCGCTCAAGTGAGTGATCGTTTTAAAGACCATATTTGCCGAACTTTAACACTTGTCATAAAATACGAAAAGCTGATATAAATCTCACATCCCCACTTCGATGTGGGTTTCAACCATAATGTAACATAACAAGCAAAAAAGCCAGGCAATGGAGACACAAACCGACTGAGCGCTCAAGTGGGTGATCGTTTTAAAGACCATATCTGCTAACATTAACACTGGCCATAAAATACGAAAAAGCTGACACATCACCCACTTCGATGTGGGGTTTTCAAGCATATAACATAACAAGCAAAAAGCCAGGCAATGGATACACAAACCGACTGAGCGCTCAGAGTGAGTGATCGTTTTAAAGACCATATTTGCCGAACTTTAACATTGTCATAAAAAATACGAAAAAGCTGATATAAATTCACATCCCCAATTTCGATGTGGGTTTCAAAATAACATAACAAGCAAAAGCTTGAGACAAATCCAATTCGCTCAAGTGGGTGATCGTTAAAGACCATATCGCCATAAAATACGAAAGTGATATAAATTCAATCACCCACTGTAACATAACAAGCAAAAAAGCCAGGCAATGGAGACGCAAAACGACTGAGCAGTCATAAAGGATCGCTTTAAAGACCATATATGCCGAAATTTAACACTGGCCATTAAATACGATGAGCTGATATAAAATCACATCACCCACTTCGATGTGTGTGTTTCAACCATAATGTAACATAACAAACAAAGCCAGGCAATGGAGACGCAAACCGACTGAGCGTCAAGCTCAAAGACCATATCTGCCGTTAACACTGATCGTTAAAATCGCACCATATCTGCCGAACTTTAACATAACAAGCAAAAGCCAGGTAATGGAAAAACCGACTGAGCGCTCAAGTGAGTGATCGTTTTAAAGACCATATTTGGTGAACTTAAACTCCATAAAATACGAAAGCTGATATAAAATCTCACATCACCCAACTTCGATGTGAGGGCTTTTAAAGACAACATTAACACTGGCATAATGTACACACCCACTTCGGAACAAATGCAAAAAGCCCAGGCAATGGATACACAAACCGACTGAGCGCTCAAGTGAGTGATCGTTTTAAAGACCATATTTGCCGAACTTTAACACTTGTCATAAAAAATACGAAAAGCTGATATAAAATCTCACATCACCCACTTCGATGTGGGTTTTCAAAAATGTAACATAACAAGAAAAAGCCAGGCACGGAGACACAAACCGACTGATATAAAGACCATCTCCGAACATTAACACCCATAAAATTCGATATAAAATCACATCACCCACTTCGATGTGGGTTTCCAAGCATAATGTAACATAACAAGCAAAAAGCCAGGCAATGGATACACAAACCGACTGAGCGCTCAAGTGATCGTTTTAAAGACCATATTTGCCGAACTTTTAACACTGTCATAAAAATATTTAAAAGCTGATATAAATCTCACATCCCCCACTTCGATGTGTGGGTTTCATATCTGCCGAACTTTAACACTGGTCAACATAAAATACGAAAAGCTGATATAAAATCTCACATCACCTACTTCGATGTGTGGGTTTCAAATGTAACATAATAAATATAACAAGCAAAAAGCCAGGCAATGGAGACGCAAAACGACTGAGCGGTCAAGTGGGTGATCGCTTTAAAGACCATATATATGCTTAAATTTAACACTGGCCATTAAATACGAAAAGCTGATATAAAAATCACATCACCCACTTCGATGTGTGTGTTTCAAATCCATAATGTAACATAACAAACAAAAGCCAGGCAATGGAGACCAAACCGGCGCCTGCGGTGGAAAGACTCAAACCGACACTGGCCATAAAATACGAAAAAGGTCACATCACCCACTTGAGATGGGGATCGCATAATGTAACATAAGGCCAGGCAATGGAGACACAAACCGACTCTGCCCATATTTGCCGAACTTTAACACTGGTCCATAAAATACGAAAAGCTGATATAAAATCTCATCACCCACTTCGATGTGTGGGTTTCAACCATAATGTAACATAACAAGCAAAAGCCAGGCAATGGATACACAAAACCGACTGAGCGCTCAAAGGAGTGATCGTTTAAAGACCATATTTGCCGAACTTTAACACTGGTCATAAATACGAAAAGCTGATATAAAATCTCACATCACCCACTTCGTAACATAACAAGTGGAGACGCAAAACGACTGAGCGGGTTTCCCAAGACCATATCCATTAATGGCCATAAAATACATACATCACCCACTTGATGTGGGGTTTCAAAAATGTAACATAACAAGCAAAAGCCAGGTGGAGACTCAAACCGACTGAGCGCTCAAGTGGGTGATCGCTTTAAAGACCATATCTGCCTAACATTAACACTGGCCATAAAATACGAAAAGCTGATATAAAATCTCACATCACCCACTTCGATGTATGGGTTTCAACCATAATGTAACATAACAACAAATGGAGCAAACCGACTGAGTGTCAAGGATCGTTTTAAAGACCATATTTGCTGAACTTTAACACTGGTCATAGTACGAAAAGCCATCACAATGGGGCCGCCACCATAATGTAACTGAAAAAAGCGCTCAAGACTGAGCGCCTGGTCGTTTTAAAGACCATATTTGCCGAACTTTAACACTGGCCATAAAATACGAAATGCTGATATAAAATCTCCATCACCCAATTCGATGTGTGAGTTTCAAACATAATGTAACATAACAAAACAAAAGCAAAAGACCAACCGGCAATGGAGACGAAATGCAAAAAATCGACTGAGCGGTCAAAACGACTGAGCGGTCGGGTGATCGCTTAAAGACCATATATGCCGAAATTTAACACTGGCCATTAAATACGATGAGCTGATAAAAATCTCCATCACCCACTTCGATGTGTGTTTCAACCATAATGTAACATAACAAGCAAAGCCAGGCAATGGAGACGCAAACCGACTGAGCGCTCAAGTGGGTGATCGTTTTAAAGACCATATCTGCCGAACTTTAACACTGGCCATAAAATACGAAAAGCGGATATAAAATCGCACATCACCCACTTCTGATGTGGGGCTTCCAAGCATAATGTAACATAACAAGCAAAAGCCAGGCAATGGAGACACAAACCGACTGAGCGCTCAAGTGAGTGATCGTTTTAAAGACCATATTTGCCGAACTTTAACACTTGTCATAAAATACGAAAAGCTGATATAAAATCTCACATCACCCACTTCGATGTGTGGGTTTCAACCATAATGTAACATAACAAGCAAAAGCCAGGCAATGGAGACACAAACCGACTGAGCGCTCAAGTGGGTGATCGTTTTAAAGACCATATCTGCCTAACATTAACACTGGCCATAAAATACGAAAAGCTGATATAAAATCTCACATCACCCACTTCGATGTGTGGGTTTCAAGCATAATGTAACATAACAAGCAAAAGCCAGGCAATGGAGACACAAACCGACTGAGCGCTCAAGTGAGTGATCGTTTTAAAGACCATATTTGCCGAACTTTAACACTGGTCATAAAATACGAAAAGCTGATATAAAATCTCACATCACCTACTTCGATGTGTGGGTTTCAAACATAATGTAACATAACAAGCAAAATCCAGGCAATGGAGACGCAAAACGACTGAGCGGTTGAAATCATGCTAGGATCAGGTGGCGTAGGAAGCAAACAGCGTTTAAAAAAGGGAGAAAAAGAAACAAAAAATAAAGCTGAAAATTGCATACCTTTTACTTTTCTTTTTTTTTTATCTCGAAACAAAAAAATATTCCGCTTAGAATAGAGCATAGGCTATAATATGTGAGTACTCGCAGCAACGAAGGTGGAATTGGAGGTCCGAGTTTAAGTTCTAGCCATTTATTATTATTATTATTATTATTATTATTATTATTATTATTATTTTATTATTATTATTATTTTTTTATTATTATTTACTAATGCTACTTATTAAATGTTAATAAGTTATTAGTCTGTAGTAAAGTATGTCCACTGTTTTCGCGGAAAAACAGCATAGCGTAAATGAAAAATGCCACAAACTTAAAGAAAATAAAGTATTATCGTCAAAATGTTATGTTATTATTTAGATGAAAGAAAAAAAGTATTTTTTAATTATTTTTGAAATTTTTTTAATATTTTCTAACACGTTCGAAATTTTGGTTAAAATTCGTCTTTGTTTACGTCATCGCGGTGACGTTTAAAATAACATTGTTTTTTTTTTGCGTTTTTTACCGTTGAAAACATATTGATTTGGAAATTCTTGTAAAAATAAAATAATTGTCCAATCTTAATGAAATTTTCAGGACTTATTCACAAATGAATGAAATTATTTTTCAAATATTTTTTTTTTAGAAAATTTTGGTAAAAATATTTTTTTTAATATGTTACCCCCCATTTAGTTAATTTAATGAAATTTCGCCCAAAACCTTTTTTGGCTCCTCAATTTTTTTTTTTGTTAAAAGAAGGAGTCTTTGGAGATGGTAAATAACCTACTTTTCTTTCACAAATTTGAGCTATTTAACTGAAAATTTTGTCTGAATTGAAAAATAATGAATCCAATAAAACTATGATATTACTTAATTAGAAAAGCTTTTAATTGCTTTTGTAAATAAGTAATATTAAGACATTATTGTCTGAATAAATAATTTTTTCTGATGAATAATTAATTTTTACAAAAATTTTTTTCGTTTTTTAAGAAATTTTAATTATAATAATTTATAATAGTTTTACATCGTGTAAAGCTCTGTATTAGGAGGGCTCCTCAATATTATGTAGTAATTAAGTAGAAAAAAAATTTACGAATCCAAAATTGCTAAGTTTAATAAATTTAGTTGAGATACTTTTTTTTAAAAAATAATTTTTTATGTTGTATTTTTTTACTTAATACATTCCTTATTTCCATGTATGATATACAGAAATTGCCATTATTATAACAAGGTCACGTGATGTAAGGGTTTTGTCCCTTTACGTGGCCTTTTCAAAAACATTCGTTTCTTAACAGATTGTATTTTCCGATCAAAAAGAGTAAACTTTAAATTTTAAATTATTTTTTCTTTTTTCATTTACTATTTCACTAAATAATTTTATTTTATGTATTGTACCATGTGTGTGTCATACTCAAATAGAATAATTTTTTTTTAAAAATTCAGACTTAAAAATTATGTCAATTTATGGTCATCAGTAGTAGCTGTCATCGGCTCGTCAATCAATCATTATCAATAAGATCGAACAGATGAACAGGACCGCTCGTTAATAATTGGTTGTATATTATTTTTTATGCAATAAGTAACAAAGATTTCTTTGAAATCAGATTACTTTAACTTTAAATTTTTTAATTTTCTTAAAATAACGTGTCAGAATTTTTTTTAAATATTTTAAAAATCGATAAATTTGTGTTTGTTTACAAATTTCTTAAAATTAAGAAAATGGCCGTTTTTAAGAAAATTTAAAAATTTGAAATTAAATTTGACAATCAAATGTATATAGTTTCTATCTGAAATACACCAGAATTGTTTAATTAATAGAAATCGTAAATTTAGTTCTTAAATTTTCAATTAAAGCTAAAATAAAATCTTCAAGAATGTTTTTTCATTGTAAAAAATTCATTTTAAACTTAGGTATCGAAAATTTATGCCGAAATAGTGGAGGTACTTAGTCTATAGAATGCTAATCTACAAAAATTCTTTCTAAAATTAATTTCCTTTTTTTGAGTGATCCAATCTAACTGGTGCCGATATTTATTAACATGGCGATTTGAGTGAGACGGAAAAGAACAATTGATTTTATACCTTTCTCAAGAAAAACAGGCGTAAATATTCTCGTCTGGAATTTGAAATATCGATCCGGTTTTCGGTACCAACACATATACATTCCACTGCGTAAGGAAGCATTTTCGAGTCATCGTCTGTTTTATTCAAAAAAATCCAATCATTGGATGGATAGTTACGTCAAGCTCTGTATTGTGCTTTGTCATTGGACCGTAACTGTTACTGCCACTCAGATATACGGCCATACATATTACAGCTATTATTTTGGTTGTCTATAATTTCCACTTTGCTTTATTCTTATCCAGTCAGCAGCCATTGATGATTCAGCACAAAAGAAATTAGTGCTCGCCTTTATCCCATTCCGTTCATTGTTTATCACTGTGTGCAATCTATGCCTGTCAATCAGTCATTTTGAACATATGTCAGTTAAACTATTTCTCTTACCGTGGACAGGGTCTCTTTCTCTTTAACTCTATGCCAGACTGTTCAAGTATGGGATTTCAATCTTTATTCAATTTTTCAACAATCTCTCTCTCTCTTCATATATATATATATATATATATATATATATATATATATATATATTTTGTTTACGTACAACTGGTTGTATTATTCCAGAGATTCGCAGACAAGCCTTCCACCAATCACAAACAAAGACACAGTTTATCATCAATTAATACTTTCCCCTGTTTTGAAATTACTTATAAAAACGATCCGTATTTTCTTTTATATATGCACTTTTCATTGGCGCAATGTTTATTTTTTCATAGTGTGTGTTGTAGAGATTTTGGCATCCGGTTTTCCAGACATTGATTTTTCTTGTTAATTCTTGAGCCTTCTAGTGTTTTCTTGAGTTTGGAAAATTGTATTTCATTTTTTTACATAAATAATTTCTTTATTAATGCTGACATGCTTATATATATATGAGAGGGAGAGATATCTCAGGCATAGATAGGAATTCGACAAAATGATAAAATAATGAACAAGTAGGGAACAGATGTCCATCTAACATGTTTAAAAAATGATAAAAAGCAAAAAGACAGATTAATGGTATGCTGTGTTTGGTTATTTCTTATTGGTTTAATGTTTTTCCATAATGAAGTAACAGATAATTATTCAAATATTGTTGGCGTCTCAAACGCTGGATGCGATTGTCCATTGGATAAAGGTTTGCACCATCTATCTGGCAGGATGTTTTGAAAGATTTTCTTTTAGTTTGATTTTTCATTGAAGCAGATCGCGTGTGTATTCTATATTTACCTTCATTGATTTTTTATATATTAGGAAGAGGCTTCGATACAGGTTTAGATTCATGAATAATGGATCTGTAGGAATATGGTGCGACTGAAAAGCTTTTAAACCTATGTTAATAGGGTTCTTCGTGGCCTTATTTAATATATTTTCATAATGACGACATCTAAAACCTCGGTTCTTTTTTATCTAAGTCTAGCATTGGGTCAAATTAAAGTTTGAAGAGTTTGAATATATATATATATATATATAAATATATATATATATATATATATATATATATCTGAGGTAAATTTTTTTCAGCATCACCAGGAACAACTTTTACGGCCCAGGTTTTCACTAAAACTTTTCTTCAGGGTAATCTGGCTTTAAATCTCCGTCCTGATTTTTTGGGGACTAAACATTTAAGGCACTGGACGATTTGTTTCGCCCATTTCAGATATTTCTAGTTCTTCCTTTTTTTCCCAATTTTTTCCAACCGAGTGTTACTATTAATATATATATATATATATATATATATATATATATATATTGGCATGCAGTGTACACACACATACATGTTATATATATATATATATATATATATATATATATATATATAAAGAATATGATTGGTTTTGACGTCATAAACGTTTGTTTTTCAACAATTAGATCGATTCTTAAAAGAAAGACAATACAGAGAGAATAATATAATTATTTATTTAAAATTTGTAACATAAATATGCAATAAAGAATTCTACAAAAATATTTATGCTTGTTTTTCCCTCACTTGATAAGACATCAGATGTGTTGAAACAAAATGATTTCATTGTATTTTTTGTATATGATTTTCCTTTATCATTTAATAAATAATTATATATATTATATATATATTTATAATATTATATATATATATAACAAATGAGAAAAATATAGTTTTAAAAAACTGCTATATTTATGGAAAACTAAAATTACAATTAACATCAGAGATAGAGCGTATGTAAATTAACGTTGAAATTCAACACTCAGAGGCGACATTCTGTTTCAATCATCCCCAAATATATATATATGCATATTATATATATATATCAAACGCATTGGTGTCACTGTACCCTAAATTCATATCCAGTTCCCAGACCACTAAAATACAGGGACCAATCCACATTTTTGTCTTCTTGAGAAAATATTTATAATAAAATAAAAGACCAAAAAAGCGTGTAACTTTCAAGTATACTCATAGCAAAATGCATTACAAACACCGCCTGAAAGTATAGAAGAAGTCTTTCTTCTATATTTATATATCTTCCATTATTATCATCATTTTATTTTTTTTATAGATACAATTGTTCAAAATGAAATATCTGTTTATTATAAAACTGTCACAATATGCACACTAATTGATACAGATGTATTTGCAGTTAAGTATATATATATATACGTTTGTACATGTAGTGAATATATATATGTATCTACATATTTATAGATGTGCGTGTATATTTATGTATGTATATATGTATATGGGCATATGTGTGTATATGTATGTTTATGTGTGTTGATATATGAATAAGTGTATATGTGTGAATATATATGTATTTATATAAATGAATTTTTCTCTGTAGATGTAGGTAATTGTGTATATTTTTATTTGTATGTGCATAGATGAGTATAAATATGTATATATATGGATGGTTTGTATGGAAATTTTCATAATGAATTACACATTTTATGAAAGTTATTATGCGTTTATTTGTATACGTTTTTTACGATGTGTGCCTATATATATATATATATAAGATATATATATATATATATATATATTATATATATATTTGTATATATCGGTATGTATATATGTATATGTGTATATATATGTATATTATATATGTGTATGTATGTATATGTGGATGTATATAGATGTATATGTGGGCGTATATATGTATAGGGATTTATGTATATATAAACATACATGCATATGAGTGTATATATATGTGTGTAAAAAATATCTTTAAAAATATATATATATATGTATGTGTGCGGATGTGTAAATATCAAGATGTCTAAAATATATAAAATTATATATATATATATATATATAATGACGAGATATTATTGCATTGGAATGAGGGTTATCTTATATATATATATATTATATATATATATGAGATTGTGTGTGTGTGTGTGTGTGTGTGTGTGTGTGCCTTTCTTAAGTGCATACATGTTTGTATAGATTAAGAAAATGGAGATATATTTGATATATTTATATGTTTATGGGTGTATGTGGAAAAATGTGTATGTATGCATATCTGTATATATATATGTGTGTGTGTGTGTTTGTAATATACATATATGTATATATAGATGTAGATATATATAGATATAT
>CAHIKZ030000813.1:475000-575000 GCA_903632075.3 Acanthosepion pharaonis | reverse complement strand
TTCTGGATGTCTCAGCTATTTCCCCTGAAATCAACTCCAATTTAGGTAGGATGCGGCACAAGGCCAAATTTTACGTGGGGGAAGTCCGAGCCCGTGAGCTCGGTCAAAAATTGCCCGTAAACCCCGCTTACGCGGGATCAGGTATGTGTCTACCTCCCCGGACGAGACCCTAGCCTTTGGCATTGCCTCATTCTGGTTCCTCTCTGCCCGAAAGCAGAGAGTTCGACACAGCAAGAGCTTCCTACGCTGACAGCTCACGCAATTCACCCTGATTCACTTCTATCTCACCAATATTAGTTGATGACTTCCTACACACCGCCGACGAATCTTGTATGTTTTTTTCTGTTATAAATATTATCGTTCCATTTCCAACCTTCGTTTTGGATTTTCTTATTCAGTAAGCTTTTTCTAGGTTACAGCAGTCACTGATGCAACCTCTGTGGTGTGATAAGACGAGCACACTCTACACATTTTCCTTCCAAGCACTTCTATAAGCAAAGGAATTCAGCGAGAACGCGAAAGTGTTCTTGGTCAATATGTCCGAAGCGGCTTAAGTCTGTGACCTTCAGCTCCGTTACCATCGCAAAAGTCCCGATACATTTTTATCAGTCGTCGAATGTGTCCTACAATGGAAAAAGTGTAAATTTTTAATAATATATGTATACTATTTGGGATGCCCCCTTTGAGTCCGACGAACCGACGAAACGGCGGGAGACTTTCTGACAAATGGTGAAAAAATGGGCGTAAAAGGTTGAGAACTGGGACAGCAGAACAAAGAATGGGAGGAACAATAAGAGGGCAACTATTGCTTACAGTTACAAAAGATAGGAAGTGGTAGAGAGCTATGTTCGTCCACGTACAGTAAGGACACGGCACATAGAAGAAGAAAGAATAATGCATTCATTGTTCCGTGGAAGAACTGCGCTTGTGTTTGCACGCAAGATGGCGAAAAATTAAGCTATACCCTCATGTCACACTTAATGATTTCTAAGAAAAGAAACCATTCTGAATTCCGAACATAAAACCAGACTTGTGCTCGCCACTTCGAAACAGTGCTTCATCTGAAAAGTTTTCGGTGCAACCCACTTCCCAAAGTTTATTCCAAAGATTCAAATTTATAGTCAACAAAACGGTAATGCCGAATGACGCGGGTGTTAAAATACCAGCAATACGTTTTCAAAGTTAAAAAAAAAAAAAATCATCATCATCCCCATGACTTTTGTAATCGTAAGGCGGACCCGAATGCAGAAGCCACACTAACTCTTTTCCACAACGTTCTATCAACGGCTGCCATCAACAATTCTGGTACAGGTATACCTGTCCATTTTTTAACATTACCGAACCAGTTTTTTTACGTTGGCATCCTCTCTTACATCCACCGTCAACGGTGCCTTGCTTAATAGTCTTGCACAGGCTGTCGTGCCTTGTAATGTGTCCAAACCACGCCATTTTTAAAATGGATGTGCCTTCTAATGTAAACAATTAGAAAATACCAGCTGCCTATGAAAGTGTTTGGTAGTGTAGGCAGACACGCAAACTCTTTCGAATTTAGGTGAAACTCTTCTTCTATGTTCCGTGTCCCTTCAAAACGTTCGCGATCATGGCTCTCCACAATTTCCTGCCGTTTGTGGGCTTTTGTAAATTTTGTATTTTTGTTATCTCTTCAAAAATTTGTTCTACCAACCATTTACACTAACTCGTTACGTAAGTTCTCTTTGTCCCTCTTGACTTCATTATGACTTGTGAGTGTTAAATTTTCCAAGCCCTCCTTCCTCGTCATGTGTCCTAGAAATTTTAACTCTTTTTCTTATTTCAAGTATAAATGGACATTTTGTTTCCATTTTCTCTAAAACTTCGTCGTTGCTGGCAGGTTCAGTCCATGACATTCTCAGCATCCTTCTGTAGAACCACATTTCTAAACCCTCCTTTCTCATTATGCGTCCTAGAAATTTTAACTCTTTTTAATGTTAAGTATAAAAGTCCTTTTGTTTCCATTTTCTCTAAAACTTGTTGCTCGCATGTTCAGTTAATGGTATTCGCAACATCCGTTTGTAGAACCACATTTCTATAGACCCAAGTTTCTTCTTCATCTGTGAGGAGATTGTCCAGCATCCACTGCCATACAGGAGGACTGATATGGCGTAACAGAAAATAGAATTTGTTTTTTGGAATGTCTTAGTCGGACCCTGAACTTCTCAACGCATGCGTGTAACAATTTCAAATATTCAATATTAAAGCCCCCAAACTATATTCACGCTGAGACTGTTCTATAAAAATGTGCGTGAAGCTGACACACATAGGTACCCTGCCTACCAAGTAATTCTGTAAATCATCTTCGTGCTACACTCTGACGTGTTATTATTGCAAGAGACATTTTCTACTAAAATACCCTTGATACAAGTCTCAAGAGACAATTACAAAATAGTAATGCGCAATGAAGCTTGTGTTATGAATGTAAGAAAAGGTAGTAAGAAATGAAGTTTTGCAACGTTGTGCTGGAACGGTTCTGCGACCTTTACGATGGCTGATAAATTCAAGTGAAACTGCCTTCATCATTTTGTGTGAAGCTCAGCAAATCTTCTACCAAACCCTGGAAATATTTCGTAAAGCTTTTAAACCTTTAAGCCCTGACCACCGCTTTACCGATGGTAGAGAAAAATGACTTAATGCTCAGCCACCGGTTGAAAGGTGGGTAAACACTATTTTTATATCTACCGTGAAATATTACATACCAATTATTTGCGAATTTTGACTCAGGAGCCCAGGTAGAAGGCTTAAAATTGTTCAGGAACGCAGGGTTCAAAGGGTTAATGATCATTCTTTATGTTGGACATAGTTTCATATTGTGGCACGAGCGTTTAAAGGCCGGTCGAATATTGGTTCAAGATGATGAGCGTTTACGATTAACAACCGCAAAGAAGACGCTAGAAAATGTGAAAAAGAATAAATTCATCTGTGAGGATCGTTCTCAAACTTCCATCAACTTTTTTTATGATTGCAATCGATAATAAACTAAGAGAAAAAATGTTCACCTAAGACAAAACCCAATCGCCACTCAAGGTAGAGGATTATTGGCATTGAGCGTAAGAAAGAGGAAGAAGAGTAGTTTCCTGAACTACTCTTCTTCCTCTTTCTTACGCTCAGTTAGGAAAGATAATGGTTAACCCTAAACTTGAATGGGGTCAAGATTATAGTAATTAAGAATGCATCCCACCAGAAATCAGTTCTTGGAAAGAAGCTGTCTGAATAGACCTCCTTACTATTGGAATACGAAGGGTGATGTTTTTAGCTTGCCCACGACGCTACAGAATGTGACACACAGTCGGCGTTTAAAGTGGCTTTAACGGCAATAGCGTGTAAAAATTGCTCAAGTCTCCTGGGAAATTCTTCTTTTGTGGACAATTCAGGCGGTGGGTAATGACACCCAACTCCCTCCCGAGACCTGAGCTTAATATTATTTTGAAACTACCCCAGCCGAATTCGGGGCAGTATGAGAATAATAGATATGACAGAATGGAATAGCGAAAAATGCCTTCCAAAAGTTAAGCAAAGTATTAGGAAACCGGAAAAGTTCGTTACAAACAACAAAAACGAGTGTTGAACTTTTATGCAATATTGGCAGTGAATACTGGACAATCTTCTCGCAAATGCAGTGGAAATAGAAATCTGGTTCTACAGAAGGATGCTGAGAATTCCATGAACTGAATATGTGAATAATGAGGAAGTTTTAAGGAATGTCCTAGCAGTGAGTGCTCAGCAATATCCTCATAGAGGATACTTAAGGAAACAAACATATGGAGCTACAGAAGGATTCTGAGAATACTATGGACTGATCATTCATCCCAGCCCGTTAAATACTTTATTCGCTAATTCCCTTTGCTGTTAAATTCTCCAAGTGTTAATTCCCCTTGCTGTTAAATTCTCGCAGTGTTAAATTCCCCAAGTCTTCTTTCCTCATTAGGTGTCATATAAATTTCATTTCGTTTTTATTGTAAGAATCAGGTTTTTTATAGCGTCTATTTTCTTTAAGACAAGCTCACATGCTTTGTTTGTTATATTTTCAGCTTTCACCAATAGAACTACATTATCTTTTGTTTCAAGTCCCTTATTCATGTATAAAGTAATTGTTCAGCATTCACTGCCATATAGAAAAGTAGATTAAAAGCCGTCATATCGCGCATCATTTAAGCTAGCTCCTGTGGAGGACTCTTGGTTTGGCCATCATCACAGTAGCTAGGGAGGAGTAGATGCGATAGGCATCAAGAAACTACAGAACTCAAAATTGATCGCTGCATTTAAGTACTGAATTAATGTTTAAGCTTACCTTTTAAAAGTTCAACGATAATTCTCCTGCTGCCACTTAATTTAAAGATGATTTAATGAACGTAGATCCTTCTCTTCCGTACAAACAATTATTTTTATTTCATGGAGGAAGAACAGGGGACATTTTATAAGATAAAATTAATATAGTGTAAAGGTAGGAAAATAGAAATTAGAATTAGTTATACATTCAAAATTTGAAGAGTTAGAGAAACATAATAGCTAATTAAGTAAAACCCATATTATGGCATATAATATATTAATATATATATTTAACCTCGTATAATCTGGCAACGGTGAATCTGAGCTCAACGAATAATCGTTCACTGCTCGTAACATTTCTAGGGCTTTTGAATGAGCTATGAATCATTGAAATCGGACCAGTGGGAGCAAAGGAGTTGCTTGGATACACACACGCACAAACATACACACATACATTGGACGTTATATATAAGATTAATTATTGCACACAAATCTAGTACTCATTTTTATGTCCCTTAATACTTAGCTTATGAAAAGCTTTTTTCGCTATTCCTGAACATAGAATAGGCAGCGCTAGATATAGTTCTCCAAACAACGCAATTTGTTACAAACCCCCAAATTAACCTGAAAACTCAAGTCACGTTCCATTGGCTTCCATACAACTCATCGTAATGCCGTGGTAGTATGTCTGCAAGGCTAACACGATCATCCTGTGGATCATTTCCCAATTTATTTTCTATGAGGATTATTCTGAGTGGAAGCTATGATTGATTACTTATGGAGATTGTGGTACACCAGAACCACAGTTTTTCTCCCAAAAATTTTAATATTATTGATTTTTTTTTGTCTTTTATTTAGTGTTCCTTTTTTTTTTAAAAAAAAACAAAACAAAAAAACACCAATAGGAATTCATCCTACTGCTGTTTTTTTTTTTTGTTGTTGTTTGTTTGTTTTTTTTTTTTTGTTTTGTTTTTTTTTGCACACAGAAAGCCGTACCGTGCTTTCAGGTAAACTAAAAGATTGAGTAAACAGAAAATTTAATTGGCAAAACCAAATGAAACGAAAAAAACGTATACTTTATTTCCTTAGGAAACCAAAATAACTTGGACTTGAGAAACCTATTTCCATAAAAAACTGTTTTCATGAGAAAGATTTTATAAATTTTAAATGGCAATAAACACCAAATAAGGAAGCGGCCAATATTATTATTATCACTACACTAGTGTTATTAGTGAGAGTAATGACTTATTGAATTTTATGAGATGAAGCATTTTTATCCAAATTTTGGAGACACCAAGAATGCTATCAGAATGTGCAATACAAACGCAAGAAACGGCTAATGTTTTTTAATCATTTCAACCCAAATAAGGTACTAAGATACAAGGGGTTGCTGAGTGTTAGAAAATATGAGAAGAAAAAACACTATTAAGGAGAGAATATTAAAGAACAAGAATTAAGAAGATAACGATTGACATTGCATTTAAAGTTTTGTAGATCAAACTTTTCTGTGACGCAAGAAGCCGGAAGAACCTCCCACAAGCGAGAAGTGATATTGAAGAAACTATCAGCATAGAACGTGCGGTTGCAACTGGCAATTTCAAGTGTAAAAAGATGAGACCTTGCTGTACCTAGTACTGCGCTTGAATTCATAAAGTCTAGGTACCATAGCAGAAATTTCATCAGATCAATTACCATGGAAGTATTTGCAGAAAAGAGGAGCTACATTACGGTAGTGGGAATGTGACAGAAGCCGTGATGCCAGGTCAAAACCAATAACATTGCAGATCCATTTAATTTTACCAAGAATATCTAAATATAAAGCAGGAGCACAAGACCAGATGTAGTAGCAGTATTCAAAGCGAGGTTCAACCGACAATGACACTAGTTGTTTATTGAATGATTGTTGAATGTTTCCTTATAAGGAAATGACTAACCATTTAAGAAATGCCGCCTCTAAAAACTTGCCATTAAATTTAAGTTTTATTCAAGTGCAAGAAATAACGTTGTCATTTTGTATCCTCGTCTCGTAACCCGTGCCGCATGTTAGGCATTTTGTATCCTCGTCTCGCAAGACGTTGCATCCTCGTCTCGTAACACGTGTCGCATGTTAGACATTTTGCATCCTCGTCGCGTAACTCGTGTCGCATTTAGACATTTTGCATCCTCGTCTCGTAACTCGTGATGCATATCAGACATTTTGTATCCTCCGTTCGTAACTCGTGATGCATTTTAGACATTTTGCATCCTCATCTCGTAACTCGTGTCGCATTGAGACATTTTGCATCCTCGTCTCGTAACTCGTAATGCAAGTTAGACATTTTGTATCCTCGTCTCGTAACAAGTGTCGCATGTTAGACATTTTGCATCCTCATCTCGTAACTCGTGTCGCATTTAGACATTTTGCATCCTCGTCTCGTAACTCGTAATGTTAGACATTTTGTATCCTCGTCTCGTAACACGTGTCGCATGTTAGACATTTTGCATCCTCATCTCGTAACTCGTGTCGCATTTAGACATTTTGCATCCTCGTCTCAACTCGTGATGCATATCAGACATTTTGTATCCTCGTCTCGTAACACGTGTCGCATGTTGGACATTTTGCATCCCCATCATCTCGTAACTCGTGTCGCATTTAGACATTTTGCATCCTCGTCTCGTAACTCGTGATGCATATCAGACATTTTGTATCCTCCGTTCGTAACTCGTGATGCATTGAGACATTTTGCATCCTCGTCTCGTAACTCGTAATGCAAGTTAGACATTTTGTATCCTCGTCTCGTAACACGTGTCGCATGTTAGACATTTTGCATCCTCATCTCGTAACTCGTGTCGCATTTAGACATTTTGCATCCTCGTCTCGTAACTCGTAATGCAAGTTAGACATTTTGTATCCTCGTCTCGTAACACGTGTCGCATGTTAGACATTTTGCATCCTCATCTCGTAACTCGTGTCGCATTTAGACATTTTGCATCCTCGTCTCGTAACTCGTGATGCATATCAGACATTTTGTATCCTCGTCTCGTAACACGTGTCGCATGTTGGACATTTTGCATCCTCATCTCGTAACTCGTGTCGCATTTAGACATTTTGCATCCTCGTCTCGTAACTCGTGATGCATATCAGACATTTTGTATCCTCCGTTCGTAACTCGTGATGCATTTTAGACATTTTGCATCCTCGTCTCGTAACTCGTGTCGCATTTAGACATTTTGCATCCTCGTCTCGTAACTCGTAATGCAAGTTAGACATTTTGTATCCTCGTCTCGTAACACGTGTCGCATGTTAGACGTTTTGCATCCTCATCTCGTAACTCGTGTCGCATTTAGACATTTTGCATCCTCGTCTCGTAACTCGTGATGCATATCAGACATTTTGTATCCTCCGTTCGTAACTCGTGATGCATTTTAGACATTTTGCATCCTCATCTCGTAACTCGTGTCGCATTTAGACATTTTGCATCCTCGTCTCGTAACTCGTAATGCAAGTTAGACATTTTGTATCCTCGTCTCGTAACACGTGTCGCATGTTAGACATTTTGCATCATCATCTCGTAAATCGTGTCGCATTTAGACATTTTGCATCCTCGTCTCGTAACTCGTAATGCAAGTTAGACATTTTGTATCCTCGTCTCGTAACACGTGTCGCATGTTAGACATTTTGCATCCTCATCTCGTAACTCGTGTCGCATTTAGACATTTTGCATCCTCGTCTCGTAACTCGTGATGCATATCAGACATTTTGTATCCTCCGTTCGTAACTCGTGATGCATTTTAGACATTTTGCATCCTCGTCTCGTAACTCGTGATGCATGTTAGACATTTTGTATCCTCGTCTCGTAAGACGTGATGCATATTAGACATTTTGTATCCTCGTCACGTAACTTGTGATGCATATTAGACATTTTGCATCCTCGTCTCGTAACACGTGATGCATGTTAGACATTTTGCATCCTCGTTTCGTAACTCGTGATGCATATTAGACATTTTGCATCCTCGTCTCGTAACTCGTGATGTATATTAGACATTTTGCATCCTTGTCTCGTAACTCGTGTCGCATTTTAGACATTTTGCATCCTCGTTCTTAACTCGTGATGCATATTAGACATTTTGCATCCTCCTCTCGTAACTCTTGTCGGATTTTAGATATTTTGTATCCTCGTCTCGTAACTCGTGATTCATGTTAGACAATTTGTATACTAGTCTCGTAACTCGTGTCGCATTTTAGACATTTTTTATCATCGTTTCGTAACTCGTGATGCATGTTAGACATTTTGTATCATCGTCACGTAACTCGTGATGCATATTAGACATTTTGCATCCTCGTCTCGTAACTCGTGTCGCATTTTAGACATTTTGTATCCTCGTCTCGTAACTCGTGATGTATATTAGACATTTTACATCCTCGTTTCGTTACTCATGTCGCATTTTAGACATTTTACATCCTCGTTTCGTAAGTCGTGATGCATATTAGACATTTTGCATCCTCGTCTCGTAACTCGTGTCGCATTTTTGACATTTTGCATCCTCGTCTCGTAACTCGTGTCGCATTTTTGACATTTTGCATCCCCGTCTCGTAACTCGTGATGTATATTAGACATTTTGCATCCTTGTCTCGTAACTCGTGATGCATATTAGACATTTTGCATCCTTGCTTCGTAACTCGTGATGCATATTAGGCATTTTGCATCCTCATCTCGTAACTCATGTCGCATTTTAGACATTTTGCATCCTCGTCTCGTAACTAGTGATGCATATTAGACATTTTGTATCCTTGTCTCGTAACTAGTGTCGCATTTAAACATTTTGTATCCTCGTCTAGTAACTCGTGATGCATATTAGACGCAAAATCATCCTCGTCTTGTAACTCGTGTCGCATTTTAGACCTTTTTTCATCCTCGTCTCGTAACCCGTGGTTAGACATTCCGTATTACAGGACCCAGATTTAAAGAGGATGAATATTAGGGTCTGAACGTAGGACCGGTGAAGTGAGTGGGGCTACAGAAAGCAAATTAATTCTTTCTTTAATCAGCAAAATGACAGACCGTATGTAGATAATCAGTTAAACCATGATAGACCAATTTTTGCATTCCATCAATTTTCTTTTATCCATGTTTAGTGAGATATCATCTTGTTCGACGTGACGAGACATGGGCAACGGAACGAGAACAATCTTCTCCCTGTCTTCTTTTATATGCTGTTTTACTTCAGGACGTGGCCGATCATGGATCTCCACAACTTGTAGCTCCTAGTAACGTTTGTCTTTTTTACCGTATCTCCCACTTGAACATCCATCCACACAAACCTCATCTTGTCTCTTTTGCTTTTGATAGGTCATATGAGTGCCAAATTCTCCAAGCCTTCTTTCTACATTATGTGGGTTAGTAATTTCAGTAGTCTCTTTCTGATTTTATGTATAAGCATCCTTTTTGTTTCCATTATACTTAAAACTTCTTCATTAATGGCATGTTCAGTCTATGATATTATCAGCATTCTTCTGTAGAAGCAAATGCTCTTCTGTGAAGAAATTGTCCAGCATTCACTTCCACATAGGATGATTGATATTATGTAATAGTTCAGTAATCTTCTCTCTTTCTAACGTTTTTTTTTTGGGGGGGGCGTTATATACTTTGCTTAGCTTTTGGAAGGTGACTTTCGCTATCCCAGTGAAACCGTTTGGTGTCGCACTTTCCGTCCTCTGTTAAAACAATTCCCAGATATTTAAATGGCGTCTCCAATTCTCAGTTCACATCATGGGTTGTCCCTTTTGCTGACAACCAGGCATTTTGTCTTCTCTTCGTCTATGAAGTGATTGTCAAGCATTCACGGCTCAGTAGAAGGAGTGAAATTAAGTGACAGTTCAGCAGTTTTTTTTCTTTGTCCGTAACGAAGATTGCTTGTTTCTTCAAACTTTAATAAGCTTTTTGATTGTATGTTTCGCTATTCCAATGTATCTTTGGGTATTAGTGTCACATTTTCCACTCTCTGTTAAAACACTTCTCAGATTAATCGTTCGTACTCGCTTCATTTCTGCTCCCCGCACGTTGTTCCCCTGATCCTGAACTGTTCCTCTTACTGACGACCATACGTTCAATAAAGATATGGACATTAATTCCACTGTAAATTTAAGTAAATATACATCCCAGACACTCAAAAAGAAAATGTCGGCCATTTAAACTTAAATCTCTTAATATAAAGGTCGCAAAGAATAAGCGGTAGCGACAAAAAGCAGTAACCAGAGGACAAAAAAATGCCAGAGTTAAGCTTTCGAATAGTGCTGACTTTCTGAGAAGAGTTTGAAAGAGAAGCCAGAAAGCAACACCAAAATACCATGGAATAATTGTTTGGTTTTCGTTTGTTTTGTTTTACAGGAAATGAGTTATTTAATGCGGACAAGATATATTGCTGGTATTAAAACCTATTTTTTCATAGCGTTTTGACTCCGGTTTGGAGGTTAACTATTTGCCCATAGCTGGAACCCTAACAGGTGCTGCCACCCCAGGTTCAAGTGGACCTGGGAACACCAGCAATTAAGAGGAGGTTCCACGCTCCACAAAACCTCCTGCTCAGAGGCTTCCTGTCGGATATAGTTTATCGTCTTACCCAGGATACCTCATTTTGGGGGGAGGGGTTTTTACTCCCTTGCAGAGGTGCAGTCGGCGTATACTGAAGCCCCAGCCGAAAGGGCGAAATAATTTTTGTAATGTAATGTAATTATTTAGGTGCGTGGGCGCGAGTGCGTGTATGTGAATCTGCTGATGAATTTGTACGTATTTACGCCTACTTATGTATGCGTGCGTGTTTCTACGAGTTTCTGCTTGTTTCTGCCCCGGTCCAAAGAAACGCGCGTCTTTCAGTTCCCTAGACAAAGCCGGATCTGTTATTTTTTTTTCTCTTAAATATTATATAGCATGGGAATTTATTCGCAGACCGCAACTCTGCCCACTAAACGCTAGCCGAGATACAACAGAATAATAATAATAATAAAAAAAAAATAGATAGACTGATATAAAACTGTAATGTACGTATTTATTTATTATTTATTTATTAAAATAAAACAAAATTAAATTAAAACTGAGGCCCCGTCAGCAACAAGAGCATTTGCTGTACCAGCAGAAACAAAAACAATCGCTGATTCATAGATAACAGAAAGAGAAAACCAACGGACAATATTTGCTCATTTATCTTGGTGGTGAGAACAAAGGTCAGGTACATTTCAGGAACGGATGACACTGTCCGCTTAAATCAAGGGTTCAAAAGGGCCATCAAAGGTGGGTATCAAGATTGTTAGGGTAAGAAGTAGAATGAGTGCGGATTGTAAAATTAAGCAACTGTAATCTACAAGGGTGGGACTGATTTTAAAGGAGTGATACTAGAACTGTGAAATCTTGCATACATTAATCTCAACTCTTATTAATAATTGCATTGTTTCTTTCGAGGCAGGAAAATGACCTGAAAAGTTCATAGTCTGACTACGAAGGGGTGATGCTAGAACTGTGAAATCTTGCAAGCATTCATTTCAACTCTTCTTATTAAGGACTACATTGTTTCTTTCCAGGTACGAGGGTGGGAGAAAACTGACATCTGATTGTTCAAAGCAGATTGTAATATACGCGGGTGGACTGCAAGATTTTAGGTTGACTATTAAGGATTGATGCTAGAACTGTGAAATCTTGCATGCATTATTTTCAGCTATTCTTATTAATAGCTGTATTGTTTCTTTCCTTGTACGAGTGTTACCTCAAAGGTTCATAGACTGGCTATGATTATAAGCCTGATTTCGTGCTATTTATTTTAGTAATATAAATTTAGTAATATAGATCTATTTTCAGGTTGTATAATGAAATTTGTTTGGTCTTGAAAAATATTGCATCATCCGTGATTGCATCAGATTTTCATCACTCCAAGACACTGTTGCCTCGATTGTCGATTAGTTGTCCTACGGTCATTTTCTGCGATGGACGTTACTCCAAGGAAGCGTACGAAAATTGTAACGCTGCACGAACACAGTGGCAAGCCTTACCAATGAGCAAACCAAAGTACTATAGACTGGCCTAGAAACTCTCCTGATTTAAATCCAATCGAGAATCTGTAGTCAATCTGCAAGGAATGACTTCGTGGAATGGACATTCGAAATACTAACATGTACACTGGGTCATATTTCATTGCAAAAATACAAAAAAAATAAATAATAACGGAATTATTCGTTTTGTTTCAATTAATTTGCACAAGGGTGTATAGACGTATATAAAATAATGCCGTTTTCTCTCAAATGTTTTGATACCAGGGCTTTTTCGCGTGTTACCATCCTATCAGAAAGTGAAAGAAGTTCCAGGAAGAAGTTGAATGTAACAGTAGTAATTATTTATTAAATAACGTTTCTTTACTCAAATTCTAAGCTTTTAACTTTTTAAATGATTTCGCAACTACCATTTTTCTTAAGGAAATGTAGCGTTGCAGTTCAGACAAGACATCAGTTTCGTTCGGAGGGTGTCATTTCTAGTCTTAATTCAAGGAACATAACTCTTTGGACAGATCGTAAACCAAGACAAAAATCAAATGATGAACAGAGAACACTATCAAGAAAAGGGGAAAAGATTCGTGAATTTTTTAATCATAAAAACGTGACTCGAGTACCGGTAGCACAACCCTTGATTGCATAACCCCTTAATTTCTCTCACGTATCGCCAGGGTTACGCGTACCTTGGTTTAGAGAACTCTTTGCTTTTGTCTACTATCAGTTCTTGTAATCTTGTTACGGTTCCTAGTGTGCCAAATATTAATGGCATGACTTTTAATTTTCATGTTCTACTATAATCTCACTCTTTTAATTTTTATTGCTTTTTTTTTCTTTTCGTCTCCACTTACTTTTCCGGTGACACATTCTTTTTTACTTGCTAGTTATTAGATCTGAAATCTGTATAGTTTTCGATCTGTGATTAGTGAAGAAGCATTAGGTTAATTGAATCAACAGGGAAGTGCATTATGTAGAAAATTAAATGTTTGGGTGTGTTTATACTCGACGCGATAGATAAACATTAGAAGCGATTATTTGTGAGTCTATAGGTAAACACTGGTAAAGATTATTCGTGAGTCTATATGTAAAAATGTAAGTAATTGTGAGTGATTATTTGTGAGTATCTTTTTTTTACAGTAAGGTTCACTCTTTACAAGACCCGGGGGCCACTCGAAGGAGAGAGCTACTTTAAGGGGTATTTTATATGGATAGGAGAGAAAGATAACGGTTGACTCTAGACTCGAACAGATTAAGATTGTATTGACCGGGGAAGCATCCTCTTGGGAGTCAGTTTCACAGGGCATTGGTTTTTATATTACGTAACAGTTCAGTATTCTTTTCTTTGAAAAAGACTGAAAAGAATAAAAGACTGAACAAGGACCACAAATCAAAGAGGAGTCATAAAGAAGTAATTATTAATTCGAGCCATAAAAGACAGGAAGATGTGGAGAAACATGCACGTTTGCGCCCTGAATTGACATGGCATAAAACTCTATTTGATAAGTTTAAGTGAATGGATGGTAGAACAAAAACCACAAATATATAGTCGAATGATAAAATAATAATCGTTATTTAGAACAGCAAAATTCAGGAAGTTTGGTGAGTCATAATCGCCTACGATCTGAAGAGAGTCGTTTCAAATATACATGGTGATTCGAAAATCTTGTTAAACCCTACACGTTATGTGCCCTAAAAAATTCAACTGTCTCTTTCTAATATTACGTGTATATGTCGTTTTTGACGTAAAGAGTGTATCCAGCATTCAATGCCATATATTAGGACTTATTTGTATTATTTGCAGTAAGGTTAACCCTGTAGAAGGCTCGGGCCAATCTAGGTAGAAGGTTACGTTATGGTGTAGTTTATAAGTCTAGGAGGGAAAGACAACGGTTGACTCTAGAGATGAACAGGTTAAGATTGTATTGATAGGGGAAGCATCCTCTTGGAAGTCTATTCCACAAAGCAGTGTTTCGGAGGAAGAAACTGTTCGATTGGAATTTACTGATGAAATACGGGGGGAATGTGAGTGGTTTGTTACTATGTAAGTGGCATATCGGGTCTTAGCCGTGAAGGTTAGATCTGTAGGAACCAAGGAATGTAGTTCGCCCGAGTATTTTCCATGGTAGTAGCAATAGAGCAGTGAGAGACTCACCACATACCGTCTGTGAGAGAAACGTTGGAGGATGGGAATAATTCTTCTCCAATAAAGACTCGGAGACGCTTATGAACTCTATCAAAACTGGAAAGTGAGGACTGGTCAGCTCCCGCACATATATGGCAACAGTACTTCATTTTCGGCCTGACTGTGTGAGTTCAATACCCGGTTAAGGCAGTGGAGAACTTTCAGAGGGAAATTAACAGGAGATAACTATTAACTCACATCCATTAGACATGGCATGTGGAACTATACAGTCTACCCCAGTGAGCGAAATAAAGGGTTCAGTTCGACATTCCAACCACCTGAAGAAGGCCGAAGCGTACAACGGCAGAAACGTTGTAATAAATATGGCCATTAACATGAGGATTATTTCTTATAGACGAGTTTTACAAATTTAATAACAATAAAAAATGTTGTTTTTTTTTTAAACTTGAATATAGCTCCAATAATTTGTTTTAATTCATATCTAATTATCAAATAAATAAACTTTAGCATATTTCAATGAAGAAAAGGTTCAACAGAAGGTCAGGGCACTGTAATTTAATGAAAAAAAATTCTTTAAATAAATAACAAGAAAAAATAAAAGATGCTGTTCCTTTAAAACCTGAAATTTAGTCCAGGTTATAATTTAGTCCATCGGTAGGTTATTAGTCGCGTTTATATTTTAATCAATAGGTAAGCATTGGTGGGGTTTATACGCGTGTCTATAAATAAAACCTTTTCGTGTTTATACTTGATTCTATCGGGAAACATTGCTTTATAATTGCGTCTTTTTCAATGGATTTTTTTCAATCCTGTAATATTTCTTTTTTACTATGAAAGTTATTTTAGTGGATATACTTGTTTGAGTTGCTATCTGTTATGGTCCGGTTCCTTGTACCACAGTGATAGTCCAAGGTAGAACCAATAAAGAAGAACTCGAATACGGATATGGAATATAACATATATATTACAAACAGGAATATATACAGAGAAGTAGAAGTGTTAGTATGAACAATCAGGTTTAGTAGAGAAAACAATGTAGTCTCGACATGGAATCCTTGATTTTTCTTTTATTTTGTTAAACATTGACATTAATAACACCCCATTGAGAATGAGAAGTCAAATTAAAGAAAAAGTGTACTTTCCGATAGGAATCGAACCTGTACCACTAACGGAAACCGCTTTTGTAGCTGAAAAGTATCGCTACCTTTTTTTTTTCTAGACACGGGAGGCCATCTTGATAGAGCAAGGTTCGAATTACTTATTTAAAGAATATGCATCCTTCCTTGGGACTTTCTTCCGTCTAGATCTGCCAGCTTCAAATTCGTACCCGTCAACGTGAAACGGGAACGACAGTAATTTTTTTTTTTAAATTGCGTTTTTCATCCAACATTCGATAAGGAGAATTCTTAGTTCTACAAAGATGGTTAGGTACCGGATGCATGTAATCTGTGTGTAAAAGTCAGACAGGAAAGATTTCAACAAGTACCGGTAATCCTGCATGAGATCGATTATCCAGAATGTTATTGATAACAACGGGCACTGGGCCTAACGAAGTATGGATAGCATCTAAAATAAAAGAAATATATACAGAAATTATATAAAAAAGAAATATCTCCACATACCTCCCCGAAATACCACCCACATGATGGTAAGAGGTATTTCTGGGAGGTATACGTGGGAGGAATTTCTGCCCCAGCCTGGGTATAAATATTTGCTCGCTGTCAAGGGAACATTCTTCAACGAGCACTGAAATTCGGTTAGAAAATCTAAACATCTAAATGACACCTTCCGAAAGATAAATAATGTATTAAGAAACAGGAAAAATTCCCCAGAAACAAAGAACAGAGTGCTGAATCGCTATGTAATAACAAGCCTTCTATATATCAGGGAATGATTTAGAAGTTTCTTACAGGTGAACAAAAAACGTGAAATGACAGAAAAATACTTCGGAATTAGACGATTGGGCCCAACCTTTTGGGCAATGTGGTTTGGGCACGGCTGTTCGGGCACCAGACTTTCGGGCCTTTTTTTTACAGTGAGATTCATCCTTTACAAGGCCCAGTGGCCACTCGAGGTAGAGGGTTACGTTAGGAGGTCATTCGTGTGTATAGGTGAGGTAGATAACGATTAATACTAGTCTTGATAGGTTAAGATTGTAGCGATCCATGTGTATGCATGTGAACAACGACGAGGTCCTGGAGATGATGCAAGCAAGGGGGAGGTTTATACTTAACATCAGGAAGAGGCATCTACAATTTCTGGGACACATAATGAGAAAAGAGAGCCTGGAGAATCTGATATTCACGGGTCGAATAGAGGGAAAGAGAGAGACAAGGGAAAACAACGCGTTACATGCCTGGCGGGCTTGAGCAAGTGGATAACAGAACGTGGTAAGAGGGACGAAACTCATTGAGAGCTACAAGGGATAGGGAGAAGTGGACACAGAAATGAAATGAAAGATAGCAGAAACATCTTGTTGCGATGAAATGAAAGATAGTTCAGAAACATCTCGAGTGGTTTTTTGAAGCCATTCCCCTGACAGTGTTTTGTGACCATCTCTATCTTATCAATATTTGCTTTTTTATACCTACATTTATAGAGATTTTCCAAGCGTAGTTTAGATGTGGAACAAGGCCGAAAGTATAGGGCGCCGAGTGAGGATCGAACTCACTACTCAGTCTTAATTGTTCTAGCAAGACAAGCTTGCTAACCATTACACCGCCTCGAGGTGCCTAAAATTAATCCCGGTAGTAGGAGCCTGTTTACAGCACCAGGTGTTCCCAAGCAGTCTCCCATATAAGTACTGACCTGGCTCTACGATGCTTAACTTCGGCGATCGTACGAGAACCATATTTCAACGTGATGTGCCCTTACGCGCCAGAAGCACAAGTGTATACTGACACGGCCGGCGCATACTATCACCGAACCACCCGACCGGGGGGGGGCAAGCCTGATTAGGGACCCCTGACAATGCTTTTTGACCATCGCTATCTTATCAATATTTCTTTTTTTTTATACCTACATTATTTTACATTATTTACATTATTCGGACTATTGTCCTCATCTTTGTCGCCATATTTATTACAACGTTTCGGCCGTTGTACGCACCGGCGTTCTTCAGGTGGTTGGAATGTCGAACTTAACCCTTTATTTCGCTCACTCAAGGACACATGGCACTGTGGATAAAGGCGTTGGTTAGATCCAGTGACAGGACCCAAAGAGTGTGTGTTCAATACCCGGTTAAGGCAGTGGAGAACATTCAGAGGGAAATTAACAGGAGATAACTGATAACTGATATCCATTAAACTTGGCACGTGGAACTAGAACAGTCTACCGCAGTGAGCTAAATGAAGTGTTCAGAAAAAAAAAGACAACTGATGAGTAAAGGATGAAAAATTTTGTTGTCATTCTGGGTTCATTTTTTTTCTCCAATTTCCTGACTTTGTTTTGCTCATGATAAGACTCGAAAAATCACGATATAAAATTTATCATTCTTTATCCATGATGTTGAATATGTTAAAATTATTCAACTTATTAAGAAGAAATATCTGAAAGTGATGTTAAAAATTGCCGCAAAACATTGTTGATTTATTTAAGATGGAATGATCTATTATGACATTTATTTAAGATGGAATGATCTATTATGGCAATTATTTAAGATGGAACGATCTATTATGAAATTTACTTAAGATGGAATGATCTATTATGATATTTATTTAAGATGGAATGATCTATTATGACATTTATTTAAGATGGAATGATGTATTATGACATTTATTTAAGATGGAACAATCAATTATGACATTTATTTAAGATGGAACGATCTATTATGAAATTTATGTAAGATGGAATGATCTATTATGACATTTATTTAAGATGGAATGATCTATTATGACATTTATTTAAGATGGAACGATCTATTATGAAATTTATTTAAGATCTGTTATGACATTTATTTAAGATGGAATGATCTATTATGAAATTTATTTAAAATGGAATGATCTATTATGACATTTATTTAAGATGGAACGATCTATTATGACATTTATTTAAGATGGAACGATCTATTATGAAATTTATGTAAGATGGAATGATCTATTATGACATTTATTTAAGATGGAATGATCTATTATGACATTTATTTAAGATGGAACGATCTATTATGAAATTTATTTAAGATCTCTTATGACATTTATTTAAGATGGAATGATCTATCATGACATTTATGTAAGATGGAACGATCTATTATGACATTTATTTAAGATGGAATGATCTATTATGACATTTATTTAAGATGGAACGATCTATTATGAAATTTATTTAAGATCTCTTATGACATTTATTTAAGATGGAATGATCTATCATGACATTTATGTAAGATGGAACGATCTATTATGACATTTATTTAAGATGTAATGATCTATTATGACATGTCTCTAATTTGTATTTAGATCCACATTATATTTATTTTCAATTTTTTATAATTGAATTGTTCACCTATAATACATATGAGCTATTATCACACATAATGTGGTTACAATAAAATTTATATTTTATACGAATACTACCCGATGAAAGTTGAGATGGGGACCCCGTATAATAGATTGTTACTCTTGCACCGGCCATGTATACTGAAGGAGTGATCATCTAACTAACCCTAGAAGGAATACATTTTAACTTCATGGATTTTTAGCCGGTTTCAATGACTTCTCTGAACAGGAGAAGAAAAAATCCAGAAAATTGTCACAGGAGGGCAAGAAATGTATAAACAGTAGCAAAACGATGGCGCTATGGGAAAAGTTACTTAAGAAGAAAAATGTGTTTATCGTCTGTTGTTGTTGCTGCTGTAGTAGTAGTAATAGTAGTAGTAGTAGTAGTAGTAGTAGTAGTAGTAGTAGAAATTATTATTATTATTATTATTATTATTATAATTATTATTCCTCTTTATCACCCATCATAGTCATCATCATTGTCAACAAGACTCATATAAGTTAATAACTGGCTGTCATCTTTATGCCGTCGACATGTCAGTTTTTCCGCACCCCTCCTCCTCCTCCTTCACTTTCTCTCTTTTACTTTTTCCTCTTGCTCCTTCACCTCCGCTTTCTCTTCCCTCTCTTCCTCCTCCTCCTCATCATCATCGTCATCATCATCATCGTCATCATCATCATCGTCAACATTTCATCACCCTCAGCCCGCTGTAATCTTTCCCTCCTCCTCCTCCAGTACGTTCTCTCCTCCACCTTTTCCTCTTCCTACCAAAACACGCGAGTAATTTGCTGTTATGTTCAGAGTCACTAGGCAATTAGCTAATAAACACGAGGGTCTATATTTGACGGCGAGAACGGAGGATGGATGTGGGTGCCCGGGGGGGGGAGCGGCTAACGGGAAAAAGGCAGTGTTGGGCAAGTTTTATTCAGCATTTTAGAGGTTGGGCTCTTGTAGCTTTGAGTAGGGGAGCACTTAAAGCTTCTTTTTTCCTCTACAATCGTCCAAACTCCGGATTTTTACACTCTTCTCTTATATTTCTGTTGACCTCGACACAAAAAGGAGCCAATTGCGAAAAAGACTTTCAAGATGTAAAGTGAGAAAAAGAGGCGGGAAAAATATCGGAGAGAGACGAGTAAGATTTTTTTTATAAAAGTGGATAGAGAAATAGTAAGAAAGGATAAATAAAAAGAAGAGGTAATACGAGACAAGAGAAGAAAAAAAGAAGAGAGGCAGGCAGAGGAGGTGGTAGATAGGTTATATAGGGAGGAGGGAAGGAAAAATAGGGATAATGTTGAGAGAGAGAGGGGGGGATTCAGAGAAGAGGAGTAGAGATATGACAATGTGTAAAAACACTATAGATGTCAGATTAAAAGACTTCATAATTTAACGAAAAAAATAAACAACTAGAAAGAAAGAAAGAAAGAAAGAAAGAAAGAAAGAAGGGAGAAACGAATATAAATTGAAAGAAAGAAAATAGAAACTAGCAAATAAAAAGACAATTAAATAAACAAAACGATAAGACCAATAGAAAGAAAGAAAGAAAGAAAGAAAGAAAGAAAGAAAGAAAGAAAGAAAGAAGGAAGGGAGAAAGAAAGAAGGAAGGAAGGGAGAAACAAAAATAAGTTGAAGAAAGAAACACTAAACAAGGAGATAAATTAAAAGAAATAAAGGCCAACGAAAGTGAAAGAAAGAAAGAAAGAAAGAAAGAAAGAAAGAAAGAAGGGCGAAACAAAGATAAATTGAAAGAAAGAAACAAATAAACAAGGCGACAAGAAGATAAATTGAAAGAAATGAAGGCCAAGAAAAGTGAAAGAAAGAATGGAAAAGAAAAAAGAAAGAATATATATATATATATATATATATATATGTGTGTGTGTGTGTGTGTGTGTGTGTGTGTGTATGTTTGTGTGCGTGATTGAATAAAGTAGGAAAACATTTTTTAATGACGCGTTTCACTGATTTGTGTAAGGTTCAGTTTCTTCAGTTTAGAACAAAAGAGAAAAATCCGAATTTCCTTTCATTTACGCCAAAGCTGTGCTATTTTTCATTCCAACCTGAAGATGCTGAAACTAGCACATTTAAGCGAAACGCGTTGTTGAAAAAGCTTTTTCACTTTGTCCCAGTAGTAGAAAGACAAAATTCATACAACTGTCGTCGTTCTGCGCCCTCCCCCCCTCTGGCCACCGTAAACACAAACAACAGAAACATCGCCAGCAGCAAGCTGACGTCTTCCTATTATTAGTTGTTATTACGTTTCTCTCCTCCGTATCGATATGACAGAATGAGTTGACAGCACCTCTTCGAGGTCACTTGCACTTACGTCTTCAACATAAAACGTTTCATTTTTTTTTCTTTCTCTCATCCACGTCAGTGACAAAAAAAAAGCGGCGCTATGAATATACCAGTGACGAACATAGTAATGCTAATAGTAATATTAACCGTTTTTTTTTTTCATCAGGTAACATTCAACTTTCATTGACCGAGCAGCCAGTGCAACTAAAGTTACGCTTTTCTTCACTGCTTTGACCATGGCGCTGGGATCAAAGTGTAGTATCTGTTCTTCTCATCTCTAATGCTAATGGTAATATTAGCCATTTCCTTATATGAAAACACTAGCATCATGGCCCGGCGTTGCCCGTGCTTGATTCAAAAATCGTACGACTCATACAGCAATCGCTATCACTTGACTATATATTTTTGCCCTTCCTTGCCTTTACAGGAGTGCCCTTTGCCGTGCTGATGTTGCTACATGCCTTACTTCTTGCTTATCTCACACTGCGAATTTTTTTCTAAGCTCTATACTAAATATTAAATCTGTTACGAAAAAACAACTAAGCAAAATGAACACAAAACGATCATCTTTAAAAAAGGACTCGTAACTGGAAAAACCGAATAAAAAAAGAATGTTAACAACAAATACGTTTTCACACCCAATCCAGTTCTGCGGAATCAGAATCAACGTTGAGTTTAAGCAAGCGAATGAGCCAATTGGAGTAAAGTGCCATGCAGATTTAAATTTTTCCCACTTGTGACGAATGCAGCTATCGATTTTTTCTGCACGCTAGCATGCTAGTTAACATTCGTGTCAGTCAGCTGTTGGCTCTCACGCTGGCCAACAGAATGTTCCTGCCTATTCGTGGCAGCCAGCTATAGGCTCTCACTCTGGAAAATGGTCGCAAACTACATGAAAACTGCCGTAAAAGCATGAAAAAATCGATTATTTCCAATATCGATGAGAGTTGGGAAATGCAAAGTCGGTCTTGGCCTTTCCAATAACTTGGAGCATATGCATGTACATTTTGGTGCAAATCTGTCGAAAATTGCGGCCGTGCATTCGTTACACACACACACACACACACACACACGCGCGCGCGCGTCCTGCCTTTTATAGATAGATAGCAGCCAGTGCAACTCGAGTTACGCTTTTCTTTACTCCTTAGTCATCAGGCTGGGATCAAAGTGTAGCATCTGTTCTCCTCATCTCTAATGCTAATGGCAATATTAGCCATTTCCTTCTATGAAAATATTCGGCATTCATTGACCTAGGAGACAGTGTTACTCAAGTTTTCTTCACTCCTTGGTCATCGGGATGGGATCAAAGTGTAGCATCTGTTCTCCTCATCTCTTATGGTTATATTAGCCATTTCCTTATAAGGAAACCTCCGGCATTCAATGACCGATCAAACAGTGCTTCACGAGTTTCCCTTTTCTTCATTCTCTGGTTATCAGGCTGGAATCAAAGTGTAGTATCTGTTCTATTCATTAATAATGGTACTGGCAATATTATAAGGAAACATTCAGCATTCATTGGTGCTGCTTTTGAAATTTATAAATTCTTTTTCAAGTCTAGCAGCTGTTATTGTCCCACCCACTATTGATGGCGTTTTCTTCCTAACCTTTTGTTTGAAGTTGTATGGGAAGTCAGTACTTTGATTATATATTCTCTCTTCGAGTTACGTATGCTATCCCTTTTAGTTGTTGCCGCTGTTGGAAGTCCTCAAGTGATATAGTTTTTATTTGTTGCAGTTCATTATTTGTGCTTCTGTAGTTCTTGTCCCCGAATTTCGAAGACGAATGGCCCCTCACTGAGAACTGGTGGCCAAATTTGTAGCAACTCTAAATTGATGAAAAATTGAGAATGACAAGAGATCTAGAAAAGAAAAGCAACTACATTAGCATTTCAAAAGACAAAGAAAGGAAAATACTGATTAGATCGTTAAGGAAAAGTTTGGAGATAAAAAAATAGTTCCTATTAACTGTTGTCGAGAATCGTTCCCTATAATAAATCGCTCCCTATGATAAACCGTTCCCTATGATAAATCTATGAATATAATTTTTGATGTCAGTACTTATCACATCAAAACCCCCAGCTCGAGTGCAATGTTGATTTTCGAAAGAAAATAAAAGATCTACTTGCCCTACTGCAACACTTTTAGGACGAAGGCGACATAAACCGGTTCCCCCACCAGGCTTTCCTGTTGAAGAGGGTGCTTTTAAAAAAAAATACATGTCAAAGGGATGCTGAACCTTCTTGTAGGGTCAAAGTCCATCTAACCCCATTGTGTAGATTGGGCTCTATAGCTATGTGTGTAGCCAGTTAGGTGATAAGCGGGTAACGCTGTGAGAAACGCCTCCTCGACTGAAGTCAACTGCCACGGAGAATAGATTGATTGATTTGTTTGTTTAACGGCATATCAATACCTTATGGGTCATTTAATGCGTAAATTTAATTTTCTTAGATGCCTTGAAGTAATAAAAGTATGATATATGTTATTCTACTTTCACAATTGAATACATGGTAGATGATACTTAGCTTTTATGCAGATACATGTTTGGATGGACATCATTACTAGAAGCGATAATGTGTGTTTATGTTTTGTTGAAGTTATATTTTGGAATACAGTTTAATTTCTTTAAGACATTGTAGGATATTATATGGATTAATATCATCAAAGTCTTCTTTCATATTGGTTGTTTGGCTGTCTCACTTTGTTTACCAACCTATATGGGTTATTTAATGCCGAAATTTAACACGATTTTATGGCTTGAACTAAATATATCGAATTGTATGCCTTCAACTAAAGATAAAATATATTGCTGGTTATTTAGATTTTTTTTAAGCATTCAACCCCAATCAAGGCAGGAAGCCATTAGCACGCAAGGGGTTACAGAGAGTTGAAGCGAGAACAAAGAGGAGTGATAGAGGAAAGGATGAAGAGAAGGATAGGGGATAGATAAGGGCATCTGGAGACGTCGATTGACATTACATTTGAATAGTTGGAGATTATAGCTATCAGGGAAACAAGAAAAATAGGGAGGGAGTTCCACAGGCGAGACGTGCGAGCCATGAAGCCATTGGAGTAGAAGAGACGACTACATTTAACAGTTTCGACAGTGAACGGGTGAGAGCGAGATGCCAGTCTAGTTGAACGCTTAAATTCATGAAGTCTGGGAACCAGCGAAAGCAGCTCATCGGAGCAGTTACCATGAAAGTATTTGTAAAAAAGACAGAGGGAGGCAACGGCACGTCTGTGAGAGCGACTGCAGACTAGATGCCAGATCAGGGACAATTACATTGCATTTCCGTCTTTGGATTTTATCAAGGACCTTGAGACAAACAGAAGGGGCTTCATGGCAGCAATACTCCATGCAAGGGCGAATGGTTGATTTGAAGGATTGATTCCGGCGATAAAATTTCCTGGCGCGTCACAGGGAGCCGACTTTCCTTGCGGTGGACGAAGCTATTGACTCAATGTATTCGTTCCATCTCAGGTCAGCGGACAATGTGAGACTGAGCAGTGGCAAAGAGATTTAAAAATATATTGTCAGTTATTTTTATATAAAACTGTATTTTTATATAAAAATGTATTTTTATACTTTCATAGTATTTTTTTAGGTGTTTACTATTTTCCCACAGTTAGAACCCTAACTGGTGCCACCACCTCGACTCAGGGTGGACCTGGGTACAACAGCAATTAAGCGGCGGTTCCACACTCCACAAAACCTCCTTTCTCCCGATCAGACGCCTTCCCGCCGCCACGATAGAGGGTTCAACCAATGGAATCAACATAAACTTGCCAGTGACAAAGGCGAGCCTTCAAATTGGAGGAAATCGGCTGTGGTTTTAACCTAGAGAGGAATAGGCTCCGCCAGGTTAACTTTCACAAGACAGTGCGGCTACTTTACGACCACGCCCAGTCTTTGGTAGTGAAGATTATGAGGAGGAAGTATAGTGCATTCAAATATCAACATGAAACAGTTTGCTGCAAGGACTCTGCCGCCAGCTTCTAGTCTCACCAAAAAGCAATATATTTTTTATAATAGGTTTAAGCAAATGTCACCGCATGCCTATACAAACGCCAACAGATGAATAAGTTTTGAGGAAGGGGTCCGGGAAAACGACAGGCGTAGCGATCAAACAAAAAGACACGCCTATTTTCAACCCTTTTTCTCTTTGTTCTGCCACCCAGGAGCAATTTGTTTATCTTCGCTGTGTTCTTACATCATAATGTCATTGCTGCTTCTCAGCTAACATCTTGCATATTTTCAGTATCCTATTCTCACTGGAGGAAATCAGACAGAAGAATAAATTATATGGCTCTGAATAACAGGGTTTTGTGGCATGTCAAAGAGAATTTTTTAAAATAATATATTATGGACCTGAATTAAAAAGAAGTTTTTATTATTGATATGCAACCACGGTCAAAACTTATTTAAAAATATAGAAACTATCATCGAATTTGTGTACTTCATAAACAAAATTTACACGTGTATAAATCTATAACAATACAAATTATCATACAACAGCATCATATTTTGTTTTCGTCAATAAAACCACCACCTGCCTTAATTACGGCTTTAAAATTTCGGTGGAATAATTGATAGCGGCTCGGATTGAGGAATCGGAGAGCCGAGTTCGAATTCCAGTCGAAACTATTACATTCACTTACGTGCTAATAACCTTGGGAAAGGTGTGAATCCTCCCCCAAGCTATGGTTAAATATCAGGACCGGCTTCTATAGCCTTGGATGGCAACTGGTATACCGCAGAAAGAAATAGCAACCTACTGCGGGAAAAAAAACTTCCTCGTCAGTCATGTATCGCCTAAGTATGTATTACACACGGCACATAACTGAACGGATATTCACTTACGTGCTATTACCCTTGGGAAAGGTATGAATCCTCTTCTTCTCATCCCCACCTCCAACTATGGGCAAATATCAAGACAGACCGGTTCTATAGCCTTGGATAACAACTGATCTACTGCGGAAAGAAATGGCAACCTGCTGAGGGAAGAAAAATCTGTCTCGTCAGTCATGTATCTGGCACATAACTGAACTGATATTCACTTACGTATTAATACCCTTTGGAAAGGTATGAATCTTCTTCTTCTCCCCCCAACTATGGGTAAATACCAGAACAGACCGGTTCTATAGCCTTAAATGGCAACTGGTCTACAGCAGAAAGAAAAGGCACTACTGCGGGGAAAATCTGCTTCGTCAGTCATGTATCGAAAGATACATGATCGTCTAAGTGTGTATCCCGCATGGCACATAACTGACTGAGCATTCTTTCCAACAGCTTTCGAAAAAAAAATTAGATGGCAGACCTTCCCAAGCGCTCATTTCGAACTCATCTGTCAAATTCATCCCATACTAATTCAATGCGAGTGAGGTCTGGAGAATGAGACGCTTTACTCATAATTTACAAAATTTAATTCTTTTTTTTTTTTTACTCAAGACAATTTTGAGATAATTTAGAAGACTGTTTTAGATCGTTCTTCTTGAAAGATGACCGTTTTTTCCAATAATGCATAAACCAGACGGTATCGTATGACTATGCAAAATCGAATGATATTCTTTTTTCATGATTCCTTTGACCTAAATCAAATCTCTAACTCTCTCTCCACAAATCACACCAACACCATAACAGACCCACTGCCATGCTTAAAATAGTCTTATGGTCCAAAAAGCCTAAGAACTCGACATTAAAAGAGTGGCAAAATGTATTCTGGATAGAGGAGTCCAAATTTTAACTTTTTAATTTTAATTAAAAATTATTATTTATATGCAACCACAGTAAAAAAAAATTATGAAAGATTATGAAACCATCATAAATAAACAAATTACATGATTGATTCATATATTTTTACGGTTTATCAACCCTTTGCCGGTTATTTAAAGCCAGAAAATATATTTAGATTGTAAGATGGGGAGATAATAATAACTTAGTGATATAAGTATTACTAATTAACCCATAGCTGGGAGGAGAAGACGTGGGTTCATAACATACTTAAAAATATTTGCGCATGTGTGAATATAATGAACTTTACAGGATGAGGAATACGGCTCCCCTGTTATCCCCTATTATATATCACACCATACGTATATCCAAACTTTCAGAGCGTGGTATTTCCAAGCGGTCACCCATCTAGGTACTAACGTTGCTTAACTTTCGTGATCGTATTGGAAGCAGAAACAAATTACAGATACAAAACTTACTGTAGATTTGGGACATATGGCACTTATTATTACCCAAGACTTTGAATTAAAAATAATTAAGTAAAGGAAACTAGTTTGGTTTGGTTTATTTTGTTTTACGGTATATCAACCTCAATGGGTTATTTTAATGCCGACAATATTTTTTAGGATAGGTTCGTATGAATTATGCATTCATTACTGGTGGTTTTTTTTTTCAAAAATGTAATACTGGTAATTTTGTTTTTGTTTTTTTTTATTAAAAAATGTATTGGTAATTTTGTTTTTTTTCTTTTAATGTATATATGGTATTTTCAATATAAAAAATGTATTTTTATATTTCATAGTGCTTTGAAACCAGTTTGAATAGTAACTATTTTCCCATAGCTGGGACCCTAACAGGTGCTACCACCTCGGGTCAGGCTGGACCTTGGAACAACAGCATTTAAGAGGTGGTTCTACGCATTCCGATCAGGGCCTTGATGTAGTTCATGGTCATACACAAGACGAAAGGAACTAGTGGAGAGCCATAATCTCCTACATATTGAAAAGATATTGCATAAAAATAATCGTTTTGCTTTTAGGTTCCCACTGTTTCTTTAGTCATTTTCGCGTGACGAGACACACATCCAGTGAGAGAGGAAGATGCCATATTTTTCTAAAAACTTACTCTTCTAAATAATAGTGCATCTTATGCATCAGTATGTCTTATATCCTGAAAAAATACGGTAATATTGTGACTTCATGAAACATATTTAAAGAACTTATATACTATTATTTAAAAAAAAATAGGATAATTTTCCCAGCCACCCCCCCCCCAAAAAAAACAGGTAATTCATATTGAAGAACTAATAATGAAATCATCAACAAAAAACAATCCCAATCTGGTTCCATTCCGGTCTTTCTTTGAGGCATAAAACTGACGAATAAAATACAATATTCTCCACGAAACCGGTTCCAGCTTTTTCGACTAGCGATTGACAAATAAACATTGCAGAGAGGATTCTTCTCATGAACCATTAAAAAAAGACTTTCTCCATGAATTTTCAATACGATTGAGATCCAAACTGTCTGTACTCAATGTCATTGAGTTCTTAGGCCTTTCACATAAAAAGTTTTAACATTCTTTCTGATATGTTTTCTTTTATATGAGATTTGTGTTGAAACAGGCTGTCGCCGTTTGCTTTCGCCGTTTGGTGTTGCTCTCAGCTCCACTTTTATATTTATATACACTACAGGTAAATTTTTTTTTAAAAAAAGTATATATTTTGGAATTTTGTTTTAAAGTAAAAGATAAAATTTCAGTAACTACAGTGTATTTCCTTTTATTTTGCCAGAAATGTAAACACATATCTATAATAAAAATGCGTAAATCCTGAAATTTAAAACCCCGAAATTTGAAAACCCGAATTCATAAAATCCTGAAAGATCAAAGTCCCGAAATTTAAAATCCCGAAAGATCAAAGTTCCGAAATTTAAAATCCTGAAATACCAAATTCCCGAAATTTAAAATCCTGAAAGATCAAAGTTACGAAATTTAAAATCTTGAAAGATCAAAGTTCCAAAATTTAAATTCCTGAAAGATCAAAGTCCCGAAATTTAAAATCCCGAAAGATCAAAGTTCCGAAATTTAAAATCCTGGAAGATCAAAGTCCCAAAATTTAAAATCCTGAAAGATCAAAGTTCAGAAATTTAAAATCCCGAACGATCAAAGTCCGGGCATTTAAAATCCTGAAAGATCAAAATCCGGAAAAATAGTCTTTGGTTGGAACTGAAAAATTAAGTTAGAAATACCTTTGTTTCTAAACATTTACAAAACATAGTTTAAATAATGTTTATATATTTAAAACATTCAAAATTGATTAAAAATATAAAATCAGAATATTGCATAGGCGATAGGAAAATTTAGTTGGCATTGCTCATGCCGGTGCTTATCGCATTATTAGAGAATTTCAAAAAGAGCTGCAGGATATAGAAAATGAATTTGAACGCATTCCCCAAGGAAAGTCTTGTCCACAAAGAAAAAAAAAGTGTGTTTTATCGTGATGAAAGGCTTAAAAATATAGTTAACGATTGTGAAAATCGACCAGGTCTTCTGAACAATCTTAAGGCTTATGCTCATAATCTTTCATTATAAATTATTCATATATTCTGGTTTTCTGGTTTCAAATAAATCAGCTACAAGAGCAGCATGTCCGGCCAGTCGGTGACTTCAAAAGAATCATCAACATCATGGCCGGCCAGTCGACGACTTCAAACAAATCATCTCCAACAACAGCATGGCCAGCCAGTCAGCAACTACACACGAATCATCTCCAACAAATGGATCTTCACTAACGATAAAAGTCTTTTTTCAACGGTATCTTTTTCTGCGGACCAATCATTTTAAGCTTTTTCTAAACTATAGATCTTTCTGTGAGCCAACTACCGAAAGACTTTATCTCAACTAAACACTATTTTTAATTATTCTTGAAACTTTTGTATTCATATACATATGTTTATAAGTACAAATGATTTATTTAACAGGCATGTTATAAGAAAAAAATGAAAATGAAACTAGCATTGGCAGGGAATAACGTTCGTGCGAACATCTTCATGTGAAATATTTGGCTAATCAGAGAAGACTAAAATCCTACTTTTTCGAGCTAAATAGCTACCCACCCCCAATACGTGCTAAAGGAAACACATGTCGGCGACTTCAAACAGATCATCTCCAACAACAACAGCATGGACGGTCAGTGAATCTACGCTGACAATGAGTCTTTATCGTGAACTAATTGCCTGAAAGTTTTTTTCTGAACAGTAAATTTTCCTGTGGACCCACTATCCAAAAACTTTAACTAAACTAAAAACTATTTTTAATCATCTTTCCTTTTTTTTGAATTTATGCACATATGTTTGTAAATAAAAATGATTTATTTAACAGGCATGTGACCATTCTTCTTTATTTATTTGAATTTCATTATTATTGGGAAATTGGGAGTTCGGAATTTTAATATAGAAAATTCCCTAGAAGATTGCAACCCCCGACAAAAGTTATGGAATCGACACATTTTGTGAATGTTCTCCCAGAGTTTTTAATATATCGTTAATTAAAAATAAAATAAAAACACTTGACATAACACAAAACAAATGTTGTGTAACAGTTGATCATTTTGATCAAACAAATTAAATTAAATTATTTTGAATAATAGGCTAATTCTTTCTAAATCAAAGACAGGAAAATATCGAATCACTCACTGTTGAGAAAACAAATATGGCGTCAGCAAAAAAAAAAAAAAAACAGTAATTTTATTACGGACTTTTCCCGGTTAGTACATAGATGGGTTGGGGAAAGACTGTAAGTGATCTTTTATAATCCAAAATTTACTTCGGCTTTAAATAACCCACAAAGGGTTGATAAGCCCCAAAAATACAAAGGAAAAGAAAAAAAAAATTAAATCAACCAATAACTTCGGAGTTTTATGACGGTCTGAATTCTTTGAATCGAAGCCTTCACTAATGGATAACAATATACTCCATGGAATTGGTTCCAACTTTCTCGAGATTTAACGATTGACATATCAAATTTTTAGGATGAAGATTTATCACGAAGCGTTTTTTAAAAAAAAACACCCAAAATGTTCAATATTATTCACATCTGGACAATTGACTATGTCAAGAGATATGCCTTGTTCTGTCATCAATTCCTTTCCCTTTTTAAAGCTACGTCCTTCCTGATTGTGGACGATCATAGTTCTCCACAACTTCCTTTCTTTTGCTGCTCTAAGTAACAGCTTACGTTTTACCATCCTTCTTTCTCCATATTTCTGTTATCCATTGCCATTTAATTTCGTGTATCAGCAGCTCAGATCTTTACAGCAAAGAACTGCCTTGCCACTTCCACGGAGTTGAATCAATCTCATTCCCTTCGTATTCCTTTGGTAGAAAGGGCGTTTTATTCCGAAAACGTCCTTTCAAGATCCGCTACGTCGTACAGACTCCCGCGGGAATACTTTCCCGAAAACTAAAATCTCAACCTCTTCAAATGTAGGGTTAATCTATATCTATCCGCCATATTTAAATACTCTTCCTACTTGCTGCCCTTACAATTATCTGACGCACTTAATAACTCTACTTTGAGTGGCTCTTGGGCTTTAAAATTGTTAAGGTGTAGTAAGAAATATTTTCATACCTAGTAACAGATATGTTATAAATAGGGGTTAACTATGGTAAATAAATATGAGAACTGTAGATTTGACATCAAATGCTACCCTGGTGTTGTGAAGTTTGTTTTACTACTACTACTACCTTATTAGGTAGGAGGTGTCTACTCTAGCTCCGTGCTTGAGAAACAACACACAGTTTCTAGATACTACTATTCTTCTTCTATGTGCCGTGTCCCTTCAGGACATGAGCGATCACAGCTCTCCACAACTTTCTATCCCCTGTATCTCTTAGCAGTATTTCTCATTTTGTTAAGGAATTCCTATCCCTCTCGCCCTCCATATGCCCTGTGAGGATTAAGCTTTCCAAGCCCTTCTTCCGCATTATGTGTCCAAAGAATTTCAGCTCTCGCTTACTTATTCTGAGGAAAAGTTTTTCCTGTTGACATTTTATTCTTTAAGACTTCTTCGTTGGCTACTCTCTCCATCTATGGAATTCTCAGTATCCTTCTGTAGAACCACATTTCTGCTGACTATTTTTCTCCCCATCCGTGGGAGGTTGTCCAGTACTTACCGATATATAAGAGAATGGATATCACATAGCAATCCAGCACTATGTTTCTAAGGAAAAATTTTCGATTCTCAGCACCTTGCATAGATGTCCCGTAATTATTCTTTCAGTGTAATTTGGATTAATGCCGTTAGTAGCTAAAGACAATGCCCCAACGCTTTTTTCCCAAAGGATGATTGTATCAAATATATATATATATATATATATATATATATATATATATATATATATATATATATATATATATATTTGATTTGCTTGGTTTATTTTACGGCATATCAACCTCAATGCGTTATTTAAGATTTTATTGCTATTTATATATTTTTTCAAAAAGTACTGCTGGTAATATTTTTTGTCAAAAAGGTATTGTGGTAATTTTTTTTTTCAAACATGTATTGCTGGTAAAAATTTCTACCAAAAATGTATAGCTGGTATTAAAACCTGTTTTTTTACTTTCATAGTGTTTTGAGCCCATTTGTGGGGTTAACTATTTGGCTACAGTTGGGACCTTTACAGGTGCTACCACCCCGGGCTGACCAACTCATGTCCAAATTCTTTTCTGGACGTCGACCTTAAGTCATCCAAATGGTTCTAGAAATCCTTAAACAAGGAAGAATCAGAAGGTCGGGAGAAAATGTAGGATAATGTAATTTTTCGCAATCAAGTTCCTCTAGGAGATCTTTACTCATTCGTTCCGTGTGAAGACGGGCATGATCGTGAGAGATGATTAATCACTTTCTGTGAACTAGCGATGGACGTTTTCTGTATAAAAGTTGCTTTCAAGCTAAACAATTGTTGGTAGAGTATAAATCAGCGGTCATTGTTTGATTAATTTCGAACAGTTCATAATAGACGATTCCCCGAATATCCCAACATACACTCAATATTATCTTTGGGTGAAGTTCTCCTCTTGATTACTGAACAGGTCTGTTTTCCCGACTAATCCACTAATCCAAGACGGCGCCTAACGTTATGGTAAAAGGGTCCATTTCTCATCACAAGTAACAAGCCTGTCCAAAAAAAGGAACTTGAAGTTGTGTAAGCAATGAAGTGGACACATTGTGATTGTTAGTGATTCTCTAGAGATAAAACGCGCAGGACATATTTGCCAACCACTGAAAGCTTTTTAAACGTTTTCAGATCGGGTAGGAGTGACATATGACTAACATAAATTCCTTCTTGAGTTCCCTAGCAGAACTTGCAGAATTTGCTGTAACGGCAGCTTCCAATTCGTCTGAATCGAGTTGGGCCCCGTCTGTGGGAAAAAGGGCACTATGATGCAATTCACTCTGCCTGAAATTTGGAAACAGCATGCTGTTCTGCTTGTCTTTCAAACCAGAAGTTCCAATACGAACATTTCAGAGTATTTGGGTGTCAATCTGAGAATAGTGCAGAAAATTCGGAAAGAGTTGGATGAGTCTAATGGTGATTACGAAGATGTTTGGAGTGACCACTAGAGATGGCGACGTTATAGCTTCAATAACCTTCCTGCAGAGCATCAGGCTCAACACAGAGCCCTACATAAAGTGCATTGAGTGTTGTTCATGATGACGGTCGTCTTTAAGTATAGAATTCAGAGGTTAGCAGTGAATATTTCGAAGACAGTAGGAAAGCGTTGTTCAGGTTAGCAGTGGATATCCCGGTAAAGTAGCAGAGCGTAGCTCAGTAGTTCTTCCATCTGTTCCTCTTCGCCTGACAAGCTGGTACTGGACATTCGGATAGAGTAAACAAAATGGCCGCCTTTATACACGACGGATTGAATACGTTACGTCTTCTGATTGGTTAATCTTCTATTGGTGGACTATAAAGTGAGTCGTCATTTGGGCTAGCTCACTAGTAAACATATATACCCAAAAAACTGCAACACCCCCTCATTTTTGGGTATATTATAGAATCTTCTTTCAAAATATTAGTAAAGTCAATATTCATATGAAACAAATATTTTAGTATTTAGAAATTTTTTTTTTTTTTTAGCATTCATAAAATAATTTTTTTTTTTAATTTATTTTTTTTTTTTTTAAAAGAAAATTAATATCCACAAAAATTAGTTATATCATTTTAACTGTCCACGGTTAAGTATTTCGGGTTAATAAACATTAACAACAATATTATAAATATGGGTTGTGATCACAAGAAAAAAAAGTGGAAAAAATGTTATTTTTACCCATAGCTGGGACCCATTAAAACAGTCACTATCACTCCGGGTCAGAGTGATCCTGAGAGTCATAAAAAAGTGGAAAAAAAAGGACTGCAACATTGAGGGGGTAGTGCTGCACTGGGTCAAGAGAGTGTCTGCTGGAAGATACCATGTCTGACCACAGGACTGTACCATGCTGCACAAACTGGCCACCTAACTCCCCAGCCTGCAGCCCCCTTGATTATTATGCGTAGAACGCAGTTGAGCAAAAGACCAACAAAACTCCTTGTAACACCAAAGTTGAACTGAAGGCAAGGTTTATGGCAACATTCATCAACTTAAACAGACACCGTCTAGAAGAGTTACAGGAGATTCCGAAGTCTTATGGAGCCAATGGCGATTTTATTGAATAAATTTACTCTTTAGCATTTCAAGATATTTGGTGTAGTTTTGGTTGATATATCTGTTAAAATGAGATGTCAGTGTTATTCTCATTTTTGCGTCATTTAGACGACAATTTATCCATCGCACCCGGCGTCATTTAGACTACGTAAATTAGATCACACCCTATATGTAATATATACAATTCATTTCTGTCTGAATTTCTTTGATGAGGAATTATCATCTTTTACGTCATTTACATTCAGACTATGTATATCGATCCAGATAATCTAGCGGGAATTCCGAGTGCAGTCAAGCACAGCAAGCAGCAGCAATGACAACACTCATCAGCAGTCAGGTTAGTAGAACAATCTACCCCCGTCGAGTAAATAAAGGCTTCACTTTAGAATGAATTGTAGGTTACTCGGATTGATATACATCTGATGAAGGCCAAAAAGGTACAACGGTCGAAACGTTGTGACAACAACAAAGATGTGGACAATAGTGTAAATTATACCCGATTAAATTGCACAAATCTTTCGTTCAAGCCTGATACATTTAAAATTGTATGGAAGATGGAATATATTTTCCGTGGCTAAACAGACCCGTTACGTTCTCTTGGTAGAACTGTAGGATAAAATTATAATTTAACCCGACAGGCGTCCTTAACATTTTGAGCCTTGACCACCGCTTTACTGGTAGTAGAGAAAAATGACATAATACCCAGCCTATGGGTGAATAGTGGTATAGAGAAATGAATTAATGCCCGACCAAAGGTCGAACGGTGGGTAAACACTTGTAACTATTTTTATATCTACTGTAAAACATTACATACCAATTATTTGCGAATTTTGACTCAGTAGTTCAAGCAGAATGGTTGAAATTGTTCAGGAACGGGTTAACGGGGTGCAATTTAGCATTAGATCTTTTTAAAATGACGATGTAAAAAGTGGATGTAATCGGAAACGCCAGCGTTAGTCCTTTTTCTTGATAAATAATCTTCCATTCTTAAAATGGTCATCCTAGGCTGAAAATCGTTTGCAAGTTTATAACTAGAACAAAACGTTTTAAGCCTTTCATTTCTTCCTTGCAAATGTTATAATTTTTTTTTCTACGAAAGCTGAAATGGACACATCCGTCCTTCAGCGACAACTCGGCGTCGAATGCGTCCAAAAGAGGCCTTGGTTATTTATTTATTTATTGGCAATGCATCATCGTGTGCAGGCATGAGTGAAACTGATACACCCCAATAGTGAACAAGAATGGAAGCGGAAAAATGAATAAGAACAGGGGTTCTCTAATATTATTGGCTAATATGATTTTCACATGGCAGATAGATGGCTTCGTACAAGACTTGTGGCGCCATCTGGGTAAGATTAAAATAAATGCAAATGGTATGCTTGAGATGAACAGTCACTGTGGCAATATGAAGTGGTAAGCATATGGGGGTGATGGTTGGCGGGAAATGTTGGCTTAATCGCCTGAAAAAAAAGTGATGTGAATACTGATGAGAATATTTTCATTAAAAGAACGGAACGGAACGAAACGGATAGAATGAAGAAGAAAAAGAAAAATGAGGACAAGGAATGCTTAGAAAGCGAGAATGAGGAAGTGAAGAAGATAAGAAAGAAAGGAAAACCAAAATGAAGAAAAATGAAAATAAAAATAAAAATTAAATGATAAACAAAAATAAAGAAAACCGAAAAAAAAGAATATTTAAAAAAATAAAGGAAAACTGAAAGAAAGTAAGAAGTGAAAAATAATAATATCAGAAATGAAAAAAATAATTAAAGAAAAATAAAAAAAATAAAGAATGAAGAAAAAAATTCTAAACAAATGAAAGAAAAACGAACAAAACACGAAAGAAAAAGCGAAAGAAATTAGAAACACAAAAAATATGAAGAAAATCAGAATGGAAAATAAAGAAAAAAAGCAAATATACAGAAAAAGTTACGAATGAAGAATAAATAGTAATTACGAAAATGAAAGAGAGAATTGGAAAATTATAAATGATAAAATAAAGAAAAAATAAAAAAGGAAAAAAATAATGGAAACGATAAAAGAATAAAGGAAAAAATAAAAAAAAATAAAGGAAAAGATTAAAAATTAAAAGAAAAGATAAAAAATAAAGGAAAAAACAAAAAATAAGGAAAAGTTAAAAAATAAAGGAAAATTTAAAAAATAAAGGAAAAGTTTTTAAAAAAATAAAAAAAAGATAAAATAAATAAAGGATAAGATAAAAACAACTAAAAATGAATTAAAATAAAAGAAGAAAACAGAAATAAACAAATGAAAAAGAACAGAAAAGAAAAAAGCGAAGGAAACCAGAAAAATACAACGAAATTAAAAAAATCTAATAAAATTCGAAATAGAAAAATAAAAAAATAAAAGCGAATAACGGAAATAACAAAAACACAAAAAAATAAACAGAAAAAGAAAAATGTGTCGAAATAAAAAAATGATTTAGAACAGAAATAGGGAAAAACAGAAAGAAAAACTGAAAAAAAAAAACAGAAAAAAACGAAGAAAGCAAGAAAAAAAATGTGACGAAACGATACGAAAAAATATATCGGAACAAAAAAGGGTAAATAAAAAAAAATACGCTGAGAAATATCACAAAAAAGAAAAAGAAATTTTTAAAAATAACCGGAAAAGTTTAGCAAAATATAAAAAAAATTGTGATACAAAAAAAAAAAAATAGAAAAAATATAGTAATATAAATATAAAAAAATTTAAAGGAGTATTTTGAATATGCCAAAAACAAAAAAAAAAGAAATTAATGAATGAATGAAAAATGAAAATTAACCAAAGCCGAAAAAAGATTCTTAAAAAAAAAACAGGATACGAGGGTCGTTCCAAATGTTCGAAACCCCACCCAGAAAGAAAAGCCATAGCTGAACATTTTTGTTGTGGCAACACACTACCACTTCTAAGAAAATTAGAAAAACTTTTTTCAGATTTCTGTCCTTATTTTGTGCAGGTGAGTTCCATACAAAGGTGAGAGGTATCCTATAAATGTAAAAATGGAGAAAACAAGCCTGAACAGTCAAAAAGTATCTGCAAAACAAAAGTATGACACCCAAGTAAATCCATGACAACATGATACAGGCACATGATGAGGACTCCTCTTCCTATTCAACTGTGAATAAGTGGGGTTCAGAATTCAAGTGGAGCAAAGACTGCACAGAAGATAACCCTTGGTCAGGTCCTCCAAAAACCTCAACCCCCTGATGTAGAAGTGGATGCTATTCACACTATGTTTTTGGATGACAGACATCTTACTGTCCAGAAGATAGCTAACTCCATAGACATTAGTTCTGGTTCGGTCCATACTGTTAAAACTGAGAACTTGCGGATGAACAAACTGTCTTCAAGATGTGTCCCAAGAATGCTGACACCAGAGCAGAATCTGAAAAGGATTGACATTTCCAGAACACTTCTGAATCGCTTCCAGGCTGACCCTGAGAATTTCCACCGCAGATTAGTAACTCAATGTGAAACCTGGGTTCACCACTTCTAACACGAATCAAAGATTGAAATATTAAAAATCGATGAGTGTACGAATAATTTCTTCGTTGACTTTATATATATATATATATATATATATATATATATATATATAAACTTTAAGGGGGTTAATGTGTATTGTAATATTGTATTCCTTCTGGGGAGGGACGACAAAAAACACTAGCTACGCCACTGCCAGCAGGTAACTAAGTCCATCGGTATTAGTTCTGATTCGGTCCATACTGTTTTAACAGAGATCCTGGGAATGAGAAAGCTGTCTGTAGCATTAGTCCCAAGAATGCTGACACAAGAGAAGAATCTGAAAAAGGTTGACTTTTCCAGAACACTTCTGATTCGCTTCCAGACTGAACCTGAGAATTTCCATCACAGATTAGTAACTCAAGATAAAACCTGGGGTTCAAAGCAATCATTGAAAATATTCTGGTTCTCAACCCCGAAGAAGTTCAAATAAGCAGCGTATTTTTGGCAAGGTGATGGATTCTGTTATTTTTTTAATCTTAAGGTATAATCAAGACGGACAACCTGGAAAAAAGAAAAAATATTAGCGGACAGTATTACGCATCAGAAGTAAGAAACTGAAGGAACCAATAAAGCCGAAAGGTAAAGGGAAGCTGAGAGAAGGTGTTCTCTTGCACCAGGATAACGCCCCCGTTCACACTGCCCAGTTTGCTGTAGCTGAAGCAACCAACTGTTGCTTTGAATTGCTACCTCACCCTCCTTACTCACGGGATCACTCCATCTGATTTCTACCAGTTTTCGAACCTCAAATCCCAACTGCGTGGTCGCTATTTTGCCAACGATGACCATATGTACTGTGGAGTAGTTTTTGGAGGATCAGGACACCATCTTTTACCGTGATGGGATTGAAAAACTTAAGTATCGTTGAACAAAATCCATTGTTATCAAGTGGGGGTGTTATATAGAACAATAATGAAAAACCTCTTATTTCTCTAAGTCCTTCTGGGTGAGGCTTAGAACTTTTTGAAAGACCCTCGTACACTCTGAAGAACAAGCAATGTTTATTGCATCACATTTGCAACATCAATTTTTTTCTTATTGTCATACAATACAATCAGGGGTCAATTTCCATCAAAGGATATTATTTTCAATTTCTGCTTCAAAGGAGTTTATTGACTTCACTTCCAATTTACCTGCAGGCTTTAAACTTACTTGTACTGCATCTTTCTGAAACTTTCCACTAATTCATCAGTTTTCCACTTTTAATAAATTAGTGCTTTTCTTGTCATACATCTCAAAATACGCTCGTTGATCTGCACACGTTGTTGCATAGGTTGCAAGTGAAATCAGTTTGGATATAACAGTGATTGATTGTGCTTTTATGTTAATGCCTCATTAAGAGACATCTAAGCAGGTTTTCCTATGAGGAGCTCACATTCTCTATTTAGCAAACACCTCGTTTTGACTCAGCGTATTCAATTCTGTCTTTCACAAATTCTTTAATTCCAATCGTCATCAGTGTCTTCCAAGTAAGGCTTTTCAGACGTAAGATCTGCCCAACAGTCCTTTGTTGACATTATTAATCGTGTCCTTGAGGAAATCATTGCAACGAGTGTGCCTTGCAGAAGCTTACAGTGCAGTGCTTGCTTTGAAAATCGGCCGTCAACTAATATATATATATATATATATATATATATATATATATATATATATATATATATATATATATATATATATATATATTTGTTAATGTCAATATACAAAAAACCCTTGGAGCGGGTAGACTGGAGATCAACGTGTTTTAGTGCACTCAGCAGTTTTGAATCAGCTTGTCTGAATCATCATCAAGAATTGTATCTATAAAAAGAATACCCGCTCGGCCCGGTGGCTAGGATCAAAGTGTAGTATCTGCGCTTTGTGAGCTGCCGGGTCGGGTGTCTGTCGAACTCTCTGCTTGCAGAAAGGAACCCGGACGAAGCTCCGCCGAAGGGTAAGGTTTCGTTGGGCGAGGTTGACGGAACTGGCCCGCCTCGGCGGGTTTGGATGGTTATTTATTTTTGGCTGGGCTTACGGGCTCAGAGATACCCACATTAAAAAGGCTTTGTGCCACATTCGATCCCCGTGGGTGGATTGATAAATACCATCATCATCAAGAAGCGAGAGCAAGATCTAAAAGTTCAGCCAATCTAACAGTGATCTCATCTCACAATCCTCACTCTTGCGCCATATATGGCCTCCTTTGTAAATCACTAGCGGGTCTTAAATGCCACTTAAGATTATCGCACAAAATTTCATAACTGAATCAACTAATACTTCGAAACCGACTGGCGAGTCCATTATATATATACAGCAGCTTCTTACAGTCCAGTAGAATTGGACTTACTAACGTAAATTTATTAATACTAATAAATTGTCAAATGCTTATGGCATTTTAATAAAGACAGAAGAAATTAACTTTTAATTAAGTGCTTTAACATATGTTCTTAAATTTAACCAAAATTTCGAACGTTCTTAAAAAGATTAAAAAAAATATAATTTAATAATGAAAATGTTATTTGATGGTTCCTCTTAATAATTAAGATTTTGACAATAAAATCTTGTTTTTATTACGTTTGGAACATTTTTTCAATATGCTATGCTCATTTACTTCATTATGGTATGCTCAATTTTTAGCGAATCAGTGGAGGTACCTAGTTTAAGATTTTCTGTAAGTTCTTTTGAAAGATGGTGTTATTTTGTTGTTTATTCATTTTTATTTTTTCTTGTAGCTTCCACTTGATCCACTCCGTAAAAAAATGAGCTGTGATTTTTTTTTTCTTTTAAATAAATTATTAGCTTAAGTTCTATGTTAATAGCTTTTTCTATCCCATATCTCGCTTCTTCTATAGCATTTCCTTTTCGGCTTCTTGCTTTCCAGTCATGTTTGTTCTTCAAACATTTAAATGGAATGTCAATCGTTATCTTCTGTCTTATTAATGGTTGTTAATTTATTGTTCTTTCTCCCTAATAGTAGTTTTCTTTTTCTCATATTTTTTAACAATCAATAAACTCTTAGTGTCTTTATTGGCTTGCTTGGTGTGAAAGGATTGAAAAAAATGAATCATTTTTTTTCTTCGTCACACTTGAACACTGTTTTTCAACCAGTGTTCTCCGGAACCCTATTGTTCCGCTAGATGTCGTTAACGGTTCTGCGAGAAATATTCTTGTAAAACCCAGACTATATTATGGAGGCCGTTTTTTTTTCTTTACTGTATATTATCACAGCTGTGTGTGTGTATTTTTTTCTCACGTGATAACACTAATACGATCAGCGCAGTGACACTATGACTCCCCTCGGACATGGGATTAATGATGTGGATGATGACTGTGTTTAGAAATCCAGCTCAATGACACACATGAAGTCGAGAAGAGCTTACGCCCATTATCATCTTCGATCATCATTGTTCATTTGGAGAACGCAGTGATTTCCAGTCAATAATGCAGAAATTTACTATGTCAAAATCCTGATTCCATTTTTGCTTTTAATTTTGATAATCTTGACTAATAAGGCCAATGGATTTTTGAGTCATTTTTATTTCATTTTATATTCGTAATTTTATTCCACACGTACGGCATATTGTTAGTTATTACAATAAAGTCTTTAAACTCTTATATTATTTAAAATTATAATGATCAGAGAGAATGTATTTAGCGACGCCTCTATGGCGACAGTATGAAACTGCCTTCACTTGTCAGTGGACAAAACCTGTACGTGACGAATTCGTATATTATTGAGTGACTCACTCGAATACAGGATGTATGCACGGTTTACCACCTGAGTTACGATAAAAAGATGGATATTAATAATGGTATATAATAATTTCTATGCAGGACTTCCTGGAGACCTGAAAAATAATTCAAGAATTCCACAAAGCTAAAAATTTTGAGAAACACTATTCTAGGGTCAGCATGATTCTCAGATTTCCCTAACTTCGTCGATTTTTTATTTTATCTAACCATTTTAGTGTGTCGGAGAGACCAAAAAACTGGATAATTCTGAACAAATACCTTTTTTAAATGTAGCTGCATGTTTCCTCTCCCATAGACTATTGACAGTGTTTCCAAATCTCATAGGAGTTCACGCAATATATCATATTAAAATAAAGTGACTAAAATAAAAAATAAAGTAACAAAAGAAATTTTTTTCAAAAAATATTGGAAAAAAAATGGCTGACAAAATAAATGTCGATGTAACACGCGCAAGAAGATTCTCCGGAAAACGACAAAATAAATATTGAGATTGACTCATTCATTTGAATTGTGATAGCCTTAAAAGGTATTAAATTACAAACCTTGCAACTGTGATTCAAATACAAAAAATGCATATAGAAATGCATATAAAATATATAAAAATGCATATAAATATGTATATATATATATATATATATAAATGCATATTAATATATAAAAATGCATGTAATACAAATAAATGCATATAAAATACATATGAAATATAAAAATGCACATAAAATATATATATAAATGCATATAAAATATATAAAAATGCATATAAATATATATATAATGCATATAAAAATGCATATAAAATGCATATAAAATATATAAAAATGCATATAAAATATATATATATAAATGCATATAAAATGCATACAAAATATATAAAATGCATATATATATATAGGCATATAAAAATGCATATCAAATGCATATTTAGTCATCCTTGTTTTTGTTTTTTTTGTTTTTTTAACGGGCATATTTGTAATAGGTTACACTTTGCATGTGGTCTCTAAGATTAAAACAATATTTCTTAACTTTTTTCAACGTTTGATTTCCTCCACGATTTTAAAAGCTTTCTCGCACTACTTTGAGATTTCGAAGTGCTTTTTGCACCTCTTTCTTGCAGCTGTTCGAGCTGCCAATATTTTTTCGCGCAACTCTTCGAGATTTCAAAATCTTATCGTAAACCTTCGAGAGTTTGAATTAATTTTTTGCCCTTATTCGAGAATTCAAGATTTTTCTCTCAGTCATTCGAACTTTTTCTCGTAGCCCTTCGAGATTTCAATTTTTCTCATAGACCTTCGAGATTTCAAGTTTTTTTTTCTTGTTCACCTTCGCAATTTAGCAATATTACTTACATATATTTGAAATTTGAAAATTTGTCTTTTATCCTTTACTTTAAATGATTTTCTTGAACTCTTTGATATTAAGAGTAAAAATATGAACTTCAAGTAAAACTTTAATAGGCAGATTCTTACTAAATTAATATTAATAAGAATATTTGGATACTTAATAAAAGAACCGTAATTCGAAAGACGTTTTTTCATTGGCCATTGAAAGAAAAAAGGTTGTTTAGTATCCATATTCCCTACTTTCGAACACTACACCACCCTGTCGGCTGGGGCTGTAGAATATGCTGACTGCACCTCTGCAGAATGGTAAGAAAATGGGGCGTCTCGGGTATAACGATAGACTACATCCGCGTCCAGGGTAAGACAATAAACTACGTCCAACAGCAAGGCCTCTGATAAGGAGGTTTTGAGGAGCATGGAATCGCCTCTTAATTGCTGGTGTTCCCAAGTCCACCCTGACCCGGGGTGGTAGCACCTGTTAGGGTCCCAGTTATGGGCAAATAATTAACCCCGAAATTGATATAAAAAGCATTATGAAAGTGTAAGAATAGGTTTTAATACCAGAAATACTTTGAAAAAAATTATTACCAGAAATTAAACAAGCAATACGTTTTTGAAAAAAAAATTATTACCTGCAATGCATGTAATTGTACTCAAAAATATAACTAATAGAAAAATGGTTAAAATATATATGTATACATACACATCTTTTTATCAAACTATCGCTTTATATCTATTTCAAAAATTTTGATGGCATTAAATGACCCACTGAGGTTGATATGCCATAAAACAGAATAACCAACAACCAACCAAAACTACATTATTGCTGAGGGCGACTTCGACCAGATTAAGAACCACTTGATAAAGCCTCTCTATGAAATATGTTATAAATGTGGATATTTAATAACTTTAGTTTTTTTTGCTATAAGACATTATTAATACAGTAAGATTTTCATTAGATATCCATTTACGGGATTACCCGACCTTGTCTGTCAGAGGACTTCATCTAATGTCTGTTAGTTATTGTTGTATAAGGCAGTATGAAAAAAACAAGACTCACCGTCTATTTCTCCCTCTTTTTCTCAGTCCTCGGTATGGCGATACACTGCATCCGTGTCCTGGGTAAGACGATAAACTAAATCCGGCAGCAAGACCCCTGATCAGGAGGTTTTGAAGAGGGTGGAACCACCTCTTAATTGCTGGTGTTCCCAGGTCCGCCCTGACCCGTGGTTGCAGAATCACTTAGGCTCCCAGCTATGGGTAAAATAGTCAAAACACTAAGAAAGTGTAAAAATAGGTTTTGATACCAGCAATACATTTTTGAAAAAAAATATTACCAGCAGTACCTTTTTGAAAAATATTACCAGCAATACATTTTTGGAAAAAAATATAACCAGCGATACATTTTTGAAAGAAAAACAATGTTACCAGAAATACATTTTCGAAAAAATAATATTACTAGCAATACGTCTTTGGGGAGAAAAAATTACCAGCAGTAAAAAATTTTGTCGGCATTAAATAAACTATTGAGATTAGTATGCCGTAAAACAAACAAACAAACTCTCTCCCTCACTCACTGACTCTCTCTCTCTCTCTCTCTCTTATTTTTTACAGACTTGAGTTGCATGTTAAATTTTACACACAGACACTCCACACACACACACACACACACACACACACACACATATATATATATATATATATATATATATATATATATATATATATATATGTGTGTGTGTGTGTGTCTATTTAGTTCATTGGGGCAGCAGATCATTATTTAAACATATATTGTTAAATATAACAGACAATGAATGTCTATTATGTCTAATCATGAGCCGTTTTAAGGTTCGAATATTTTTCAGGTGAAAATAAAGAGAAAAATTTTCCAACATTTCGATATATTTTTATTAAGTTGGTCCTAAGTTTTCGGCTCACATGAGCCATCCTCAGTTGCATGACACAAGGTCCCCAAACGACCCTCCGAAGGTTTTGAATTCAGAGTTGTACATCTCGTAGGCCGTTCGCCACGCAAGTAAATTGGAGTCAGTCTGTCCTGCTTTTTATACATAGATGGGGGTCTGTACCGTGGCGACATATCAGATTGCGATAGACGTCTCTCTGTCTCAGTCCGTAATGAGTGCGAGCGTGTCCTCAATGAAGCAAAGTCACTATTTGTTGAAAGAACGAAACAACGTATTGAATCTTGCAAATTCGGTTCCAAAGATTATTGGCGTCTATGCAAGAGCGTACTGAACAACAACAAATCCTCAATCCCTCCTTTATTCAATCAATTTGAGGTCCTGACTTCCTCAGCTGATAAGACTGAATGCTTTCCTCGGAAATTCTCATCCAATTCGACGCTCAACTCATCCGGTGTACCCACACCCGATTTCGCCCCTAGAACTGGGGCTTTATTGAGCGAGTTGCACATAACCCTACCGATGGTATCGGGCATCGTCTCTAAATTGGACTCCCATAAGGCTGTCGGTGGAGACGGGATACGAGCCATTGTCCTGAAGAAATCTTGTAGGATGGCAGCGAAATCATTGTTGATCAGACCATTTCGACTCTTTTCTTGAAGGTGAATATGACATTTTCCAGCGGGTCTGTTTTATTATTATTATTATTATTATTATTATTATTATTGACGATGTCTAGCACTGTGTCATTTGTGTTGCTGTTGAAAGAGTAGATACCAAAATTGATTCTATAGGATTACATTTCTATGGCTTGGATCCTTCGCTGGAATTCTGCTATTAATGTCCAAGATTCGCAGACGTACAGAAAAACCGAGAAGTCCAATACATGCGACAGATTTTCTTTTTAGTTTTGTGAGAGCTGCCACTGTTTTATGAGAGCTGCTATTAAAATTATTTCTATTCTGCAGCCACCTTCGCTGATAATTAAGCCAATATATTTGAATTGGCTCATTACTTTAAGTTCTTGACAGCCAACTGCCATCTCGCTTGAAAAGTTCTTCTATATTGTTCGTCACAAAAAAAAGATTAAATATCGAATTCTTCTCTCAAGTGGAAGGAAGAGCATTTCTCACCGGCGGTTATAAAACTTCTGTTTTATTGTTAATCATTGAGAAGAGGAAATTTCAAGAATCACAAACATTTTCAGATTTTCTTCACACAATTTAACCTTTTCGACTTCGTAATAATAAAAGACTACTACTGGCAATTAATGAATTTCATATTTGAATGTAATGACCTCACCAAGAGATATAGACTATTAAATCTTCAGGTGAATTAAATAAGATCGAGGTTGAAACGGATTATAGATTATTTCTCATTATGTAAATATACTTCGTGAAAAGGGAGCAGGACTTAAAATATTTACAAGAAGGCGAAAAGATCATATTAGAGTTATTATGTAAGAATAAAAAACGTAACCGTAGCTGTAGACAGAAAAAATAATGGCGTCCATATAAAGTCTGGGTTTTACATGAATATAAAAAAATGATCCTACTTTGTCTTCAGTAAGAGAACGATCACAAATTTTAAGGAAGAACGATAATATTACTCTATAATAATTTTCATCTTCATGTTACAAATTCGGCACAGCATACGAATAAGGACCTGGGATAAGAATCTGGGAGCAACGAGACATTTTCATTTTTCTATTCTTGCGGCCATAACGTTTCCGTGCAATCTTTTGGCCTTATATCAAAATTTACGAAAGACAATCCATCACTATGAGAATTTCACGTCTACTGGCGTTCAAAGCGCGCCCAATCATTTCGTGTTGTTAGAATACTGATCAGTACGGTAGGGTTTACTATTTTTGGAATGATACGAATTTTATCCTTCAACAAAATTCAAACACATGGCAACGAATGCAGCTGATGTACACAAAGAAAAAAAAGAGATTTTCTACTCGGTTAGGAATCAACAGCAACACAGACAACGTATAGAAAACAAATATGAAATGTAATGTTATAATTATTTTAATACATAAAAACGTGGAATAAGAAAAGGGAACAATAAAGAATAAGAGAAAGGAAAAAAGTGTAAGGAATATTATAAGAGAAATATTCAACGGCCATTTATCTGTCATATAATGTTATCAATAATTTTGCTGATCAACGGCCATTTATCTGTCATATAATGAATCAATGATTTTGCTGATCAACGGCCATTTACCTGACAAATAATATTATCAATGATTTTGCTGACCATTTGCCATTTATCTGTCATATAATGTTATCAATGATTTTGCTGATCAATGGCATTTATCTGTCATATAATGTTATGAATGATTTTGCTAGTCAACGGCCATTTATCTGTCATGTAATGACATCAATGATTTTGCTGATCATTGGCCATTTATCTGTTGTATAATGTTATCAATGATTTTGCAGATCAGTGGCCATTTATCTGTCATATAATGTTATCAATGTTTTTGCTGATCAATGGCCATTTATCTGTTATATATCGAATTAATGATTTTGCTGATCGACGGCCATTTGTCTATCATATAATGAATCAATGATTTTGTTGATTAACGGCTACTTGTCTGTCATATAATGTTATCAACGATTTTGCTGATTGTTATTTCTTCTTTTTTTCATAGTTCAAGTAGATAATTTACAGTAAAAGAAACCTGGGAGATTTCCCTTAATATGTTGAAGTGTTTTGGTTGGTTAATCAATTTGTATTGTTGGGTTTATCAACCTGAAAGCTCTTTGCTTTTCATTCACGGAAGATACATAATCCTGGCTTTTGAATTCCTGATAATCCCGGAAGTTTCTTTTTCTTCATACTTTCCATCTCTGGAATATCAGAAAACAATTTTTCGTGGTACCTAACCCGCGGAGAAAGGATAAATGTTTTGTTTTTACGTCTTCTATTTATTTCATATGAAAATACAAAATTGTGGCACAAGGCCAAAGGGGAGAAAAAGGAATGGGCTGGTCTTCCTCAGCTGTACTAGTTGATCCAACTCGCGACCCATACACCAAAATACCACATACTCGCAGGGAAAACTGCAAAAAAACCCATAACATAAAAAATTTAAAAGTCCACTATTAAAAATACACCTTTAAGTGCCGAATCTAGGTGCGTCGTCAGTGTTGTTACTCCCATGTCACTAGAAGTTTCGGGTCTAAATAAACAACAGACTTCTTCGATGGACGACCCGACCGAATATGATCAGTATTCGGCCCGCACACAGAATAAAATTTGCTACTACCTTTAAGACGTGCATTATATAAGGCAACTAATCAAGACTTCACTTAGGCTATTCGGTGTTATAGATCGGGTATGATTGGTTGTAATGATCCTCCTGCATGCCAAGACAGGGTGTTTTTTTTGGAAGACGAGAAAAAACAAACCAATATATATATATATATATATATATATATATATATATATATATATATATATATATATATATAAAATAAAAAAAACAATTTATTAAATTGGCACCTCTTACGGCTTACTTTTCTTTCTCTTCCTTCCCTTTTAACTTCTTTATTATATCTTATTTGTTTGGTTTTTCTCTTTTTATAACTTTCCTTTTTTCTTATTATTTCTTAACTACACCTAACAAAGCGTAAACAATAGTGATTAAAATGACTTAGACTATTTACAAAAAAAAACAACTCCTAAAATACGGTATGAATAATTGCGATATATAAATATATATATAAATAAAAGATTCATGATTTTGTTTTTACGTCTTCAGGTGGGTGAAAGAGGTGAGCTTGGTTCGTTTGAACGGGGCTAGCCTTGATTATCTCTTTTAGGTCGAGCTTATATCACATCGGGAAGGGGGGGTTCCTGTGGAGCCCCCCCCCCCCCGGTTAGGTTAGACAAGCTTTTGTTTACCTAGTTAATGTGAGTAAGTGTTGTTCCCGGCCTGTTCCTGGCCATTTTTTGGTTATGATCGAGCCTGAGATTCCCAACCTCCCCAGTTTGTTTTTTGACCCCCTTTTTTTTTATCTCGACTGGGTCAGCTTTATATTTTCCCATGCTCGTATGTTCTTTTTTTTATCTTTTTCCCACTCCCTTAGCGGGAGCGCCTCATGATTTTCTCCAATGGGCAGAATACAGCGGCCTCTCCTTTTTGAGGGTTGGACGGGCCCTACTAACATCAGTTATGTTTAATTTGATTTGTGTTTATATTTTAGTTTGTTATTGGGTTCATCTCCCTCCCCTCTCATTTTTTCATCATAGAATTGTATATATATTTTAGCATCAGTAAATTTTTATGTCACGGGGCGCGTTTTGTAGGTCTCCCTAATAAAAATGTGGTATTGTGGTGTATGGCGGATTGATTGGTGACGGACGAGTTCTTGTGGTGGAAATTGCAATGAATGAATGGATCGTGAATAGGATTAGCTAGATATAAGATAGTTAGTGATGACCTGTCTCAACCCCTCCCCATTTTGGTCTTGTGCCATAATTGTATATTTTGCACAATAAATAAACAACGGCCGCAATCTTTCTATCCGTTAGTATAGGGACGCACTTTAATGTTGAACGCAAAATATAAAATTAAAATCGTCGAACGCTTCATATGAAATTAACAATTCGACCGTTAACTCAACTTAAAAGCGGTCAAGACCGTATTTTTAAGAAATAGAAGTTTTGAGAAATAGAATAAAGAATAAAAAAAATAAATTATTAAATTTTAAGATGGGGATTTATATTAAATATCAATATTTCAAATGATTGATTTAATTCAACTTAATTATCTTATTATAAAACGCATATTGTGTGTGTGTGTGTGTGTGTGTGTGTGTGTGTGTGTGTGTGTGTGTCTGTACGTTTATATATTGGATCGGATTTCCTACATTTTTCAACCGATTTCAACAAAACTTCTCAGGACTGCGTAAAATTAGCTTGCGGTGGTTCTGACAACGGCAAAAATTGGAAAAACACAATTGTTTTTGCACGAAATCAATTTGAAAACACGATTCTGTCGCAAGAATGAAAGGGGGACAACTTATATCGAGTTATACTTATTATAAAACCCAGGTTGTTTGTGTCTGTGTGTGTGTGTGTGTTCGTTTATATATGGGATCGGATTTCCTACATTTTTCAACAGATTTCAACAAAACACTTTTTTTTTGGCAGGTAGTGTTTCTTATTGTCTTGCACACTTTTTTCTTTATTTTTACATTCAGAATGCTTTAAAAATTCTATTTACAAGAAAATTGTTTATAATAAAATTCTATTCAATCGGTAGACTCATAACGATTGAAAACATTGTTTTTGTTTGAGTTTGGGTTTGACCAATTCGTAAAAAAAAAAAAAACTATTTAAGACATAAATTAGTCATTCACAATTCAAGATAATTCAAATAGAATTTCATAAATTTTAAATATTTTATAAGACTTACATATTTAAATTAAATCAATAATTTCAAAATAAATATTTAAATAAATGTAAATTTTCCTCGAATAAAATTTCGATAAAAATGAAATAAGCGAATCAAAAATATGCGGAAGAGAAAATGTCCCCAATCCTGAGAGCAATAAACGTTGCTTCTAATGATTCCTTTTAAAATGGTGACTTTTTTTCATAGAATTGTATGATCGTTTTTGATGGCTTTTAAAACAAATTGATCGCCTTTTGGCTAACATTAAATGCTATCACGTCTAGCGAGATTCAGAAAGGTTATGTTATCATTATGCATGACGTGTCAAAAGTCATGATAGCTGCCTCGTATCGTGTAGGATATTTTCCAAGCCAAGCGAAATTGCATCGATTCCATAAGCGGACAGAAAATCTCTGAAGGGATGGTAAACCATAACGTCTTGGGAACTATCAGCTGAAGAAATAAATCACTCACTTTTCATTTTCATTTTCTTTAATTTTCTTTTTCTTATATTTTCCCCTTTCTTTCTTTCTTTCTTTCTTTCTTTTGCAGTTAGATTTTTATCTATCTGTCATTTTTCAGTCATTTTTTCCAATCATTTTCTTTATTTATTTATTTCTTTATTCATTATTTCCGGATAAGATTATAAATCATTATTTTCTTCTTTCTTTCTTTCTTTCTTTCTTTCTTTCTTTCTTTCTTTCTTTCTTTCTTTCTACTCCTGTCAGTCTCTATCTCTCTCCCTCTCTCTCTCTCTCTCTCTCTATATATATATATATATATATATAGATATAGATATCAACCATTTTAGTTATTTTTCCGATCACTTTCTTTCTTTCTTTCTTTCTTTCTTTCAGTTCACATGTATCCATTTCTCTATTTCTTCACAAATATTTACTTTTATGTCTTTATTTTGATCATTCTACTTTTCACAGTGCTTCTCAGAGTTAAAAAAACAAAAAACCTCTTCAGATCCCAGTTTAATTCTCTCTCATTTTAAACTGTCATCTCGTAATTTTTTTCACTATTAGACATGCCTGAAACTCCTCATTTTTTTGATCTCTTAATACCTGGCTTAATTTCCGAAAGGAGTTTTAAGTACAATTTACTGACAATTTAAAGAGATTTTATTCTATCTGAAGTTCATTTAAGAAAGTCGGTTTCTACTGCGGCCAAGAAGAACAGTGTCCAATCCTTTCAGAATGTCTCTAAACCTGTGTTAGAGATTTGTACTTTTAACTCACACAAATGATTATTTTGTAAAGCTAACGACATCGACTATTTGGCAGGAGAAGAACGTTAATTAAAAATAAAAGCTTTACATTCAATCCGTTAAAGAGAATGTTCTAAAATCACAGACGACAGAATGTGTGACTAATGCCTCTTAATGTCACCATTTTTCTTTCTTAGAGTTTCCTGCAGAAACACTGCGAACAACAACAACAACAACGAATCTCGTAATCTACGAGACATTGTCACGTTATTAACGCCAAGTATCTAAAACTTTTTTGCTCAACTATTTTTTTACAGTCCTGGGTATGACGACAAGCTACATCTTACAGCAAGGCCTGTGATTAAGAGGTTGGGGGGTTTGAGTAGCGTATAACCACCTCTTAATTGCTGTTGTTCCCAAGCTCACCACGACCCAGGGTAGTAGAACCTGTTAGGGTCCCAGCTATGGGCAAATAGTGACTCCCCAAACAAAAACAAAATACTATGAAAGTATTAGAATACATTTTATAGTAAAATTACCAACAATACCTATTTAGATATATAAAAAAATTAGCAACAATAAATTTTAAAGCAAAATAACGAGGAATAGAATTTTATAGTAGAATTACTACCAATACATTTTATTGTAAAATGACCAACAATACATTTTATCTGTAGTTGAAGGCATAAAATTACGTTCAAAATGAAGCCATCAAATAAAAAGAAAGAAAGAAAGAAAGAAAGAAAGAAAGAAAGAAAGAAAGAAAGTGATCGGGAAAATGACTAAAATATAGATAGATAGATAGATAGATAGATAGATAGATAGATAGATAGATAGTGAGAGAGAGAGAGAAACTGACTGGAATAGAAAGAAAGAAAGTGATCGGGAAAATGACTAAAAGATAGATAGATAGATAGATAGATAGATAGATAGATAGATAGATAGATAGATAATGAAAGAGAGAGAAACTGACTGGAATAGAAAAGAAAGAAAGAAAGAAAAAGAAAAGAAAGAAAGAAAGAAAGTGAAAGTGATCAAAAAATGACTAAAAGATAGATAGATAGATAGATAGATAGATAGATAGATAGATAGATAGTGAAAGAGAGATAGAAACTGACTGGAATAGAAAGAAAGAAAGAAAGAAAGAAAGAAAGAAAGAAAGAAAGAAAGTGATCGGGAAAATGACTAAAATGGTTGATAGATAGATAGATAGATAGATAGATAGATAGATAGTGATGAGAGAGAGAGAGAAACTGACTGGAATAGAAAGAAAGAAAGAAAGAAAGAAAGAAAGAAAGAAAGAAAGAAAACAAACGGTGATTTAGAATTTTAGTCGATGATGATAAATAAATAACGAAAACACTGTAAAAACAAAGAGAGAAAGAAAGAAAATATTGAAGTTAAAGCAATCAAATCGTGTTCAAAATATTTAGATTTCGGCATTAAATAACCCATAGAGGTGTTGATATGCCACTAAACAAAATCTAACAATCGTTTTTTTTCTTCTTTTTTTACTCCAAGGCGACATTATAGAATAACGTAAACTTTGTCTTGCACTTAAAATTTTAATTAGGAAACAATTAGTCATAAAATTTGAAAATTTGAAAATATGAAAATAATAAAAAAAATCTCTTGAAATAAGAATTCATTTTTAAGACATTTCATTGAATATTTAAATATCGCCGTGTGAAATTTGGACATGACGTGCTTTGGTCAATTTTTTAACTGTTAGTCTTTATATCTGATAAACATGCTCTTATTTCCCCATCAAAGTATTTAATATTTGATCTATTTTATCATTTAATGCCGTTAAGTGCAGAAAATCCTGATGTGGAATTATGATGTTATTGTGAGACTGGAACTACCTACACAATAGACTCTTCCAGGTCTATATCAAGTATGCGACACAACACTCTAGAGAGTGACAGTGAGTGACAGTAAGAGCCGCGTACGACTACCAGTATTGGACACTAACATAGTAAGCTCCGCTTACACTATCTCTGTAACCTGTTGTTAATATATCTTTCTTACATCTAATCCGTGTTCCGTGTTTTCCTTCTGTGGTCCCGACTTTGGCCCCACATCAGATGTGGAAAATTGCAATAAAATATTCAATGCTTTACTAAGTCTTGGAGATTATTCTTCTTGAATGAAAATCCAAAATTGATTCCTTAAAGATTAAGGAAGATAGCGTCCAGTTTAAAATATTAAATGACAAAGATTTGACTTGAACATAAAAGCCATATCCTTAGTGTCTCTAGTTTTTTACAAATATGTTTTTTAAATATAAAAATAATTCATAAATTACACTTCTGTTAAATTGGGACGTACCTGGCTACCTTAGAGGGTGCATTAGTGCACCCGGGTTCTCCAGTCGAGAAATGCTACGCTGGGACGGAATGTGGCGTAAAAAGCAGCAAACAGATAAGTGGATTTACAAAGACAATGGAACTGTATTAGGACATCAGAGACTAAGAATGGCAAGCAAGTAGTATCATTATGAGTTTCCGTGATCTGCGTGTCCTGGGTATGACGATAAACTACATCCGGCAGCAAGGCCTCTGATCGGGAGGTTTTGGGGTGAGTGGAACCACCTACTAATTTCTTTCCGGGTCCACCATGACATGGAGTAGTAGTAGTACCTGTTATGGTCCTCCACATATGGGTAAATGGAGAACCCCTAAACTGGGGTCAAAACATTATGAAAGTATAAAAATAGATTTTTAGTGTAAAAATACCAGCAATACATTTTTGAAAAAAAAATTACCTGCAATACATTTGACTCTCGATAAAAAACCCTCTTTACAAAAAAATATTTCAATGAAACCTGGTCTACAAACTGATTTCTTACAAAGAACATATATTCTATTCATATGAACCTATCCTAAGAATCTTGTCGGTATTAAATATTCCACCGTGGTTGATATACCGTAAAACAAAATAAACCAAACCAAACCAAACGATGATCTGCACAATTCAAAAAGCGAAAACACAAAGATTTCACGGTATACGAAATAGATGTAGGAAAGAATATGATTAAATTACACTAAATTATAAAAAGTTAATGCACTTATGTGATAAAAAATTCATTCATTTGATACAGTATGTGACAGAGCAAGATCTTTAATATCACCTTCAAATATTACTCCTTATTAACTTAACTAAACTTTAAGAGATTACCCATCTAGAAACAGTCACGAGTTAAATTCATGAACAAAATTCAAACTGACAGAGATGTCAACTTAATAATCAATAATAATTTTTTTTTAAAATAAAAATGATTACTAAAAAGTAAACTTATATTTTAAAATAAAATTTTATTATTTTAATATACTTTCTATGAATATACTTTCTAATCGACTATTTCATAGAAAATCCCCAAAATTTAAAAAAAAAAAAAAAAAAAATTAAATCACTAACAAACATCAAATTAAATTCTTTGTAACAATCTAGAGACATTCAAATTTATATCAAACATTATAATCTTTATGAACCCCCAAAATAACACTTTCAAAGTAAAACAAAATGACAGCGTCTTTTTCGAGCCTGATGTTTCCAAAGAAAATTAGTGACACCTTCTTTCATGACTTCCTTCTCTCTTTTTTTTTTTTGCCTTTTTTTCTCCTCTACCCCTTCTATATCAATATATAACTTCTGTTAAGTTAACCGTTTAAATGTATCAATGTCTGGACGTCCTCATGTAATTTTAAGTATGAAAGAATAGAAATATTAAATTACATCTAACTTACTCATGTCTTCTCTCTCCCCTCCTTCCTCACTTCGTTAATTTACATATGTTTAATATGGCCCGTCAAATATGTGTAAATTTCTTTTCATTTTCGTTTCAACCTTTGGAAGTAAAGTCTGATGATCCGCAGTCCTTTAAAAGGGCTGTGGTGAAATAATTTATTACAGGGAACCTTAAAAGTGGTCAGTTTTATTTAAATTATTTGCTCTGGATTTACATTGAGCTCTGTGGATTTGATCCTCCTTAGATCTACCCATACAGATTACCTAGTTTTTTACAAATTAACTATATATATATATATATATATATATATATATATATATATATATATATATATATATATATAGTGAATGAAATGAAACTCCTATTGAAAATTACTTATAACATTTTTAATATTACCATATTTTCATGAAACAAAATATATTGTGTTCCCTAAAGTGGTAACATTTCATTGGTAATTTTTCTTTTAATCCAGAATGAAAAGTGTATCCGAGAATGTCACAACGCCTGATAATCTATGAGCGTGATCGGCTTGCATTCCGTTTCGAAGTTTGGCAGTCCATGGTACAAGTGCAGAAATGATGTCCGATTGTTCATGGACACCGTACTTCTGTAGATGCCAAAATACGTCAGAAATTGTCTTTCCACGGTGATGAGCACGGGATCTACGGTATATAACCACAGAAGTGGTCATCCTTCAACATCCAGATTGGAAGAAAATGGGAAAAATATATATGAAATGATTTATGATTTAAATCATTTCATATATATGTAATCAGATGATCACAAACACTGATGGACAACGCTGGTGCCTACATAGGATCTTAACACTGTACTATACTTCTACCATCATACTGTTAAAAATAAATTTTTGTAAAAATCGACCTATTATTCATAAAGTTATTAAAAATTTTAAGAAAGGAGTTTCTTTCTACCTATCTTGTTTATATGTTGTAACCCAGGGAAGGTTACTGAATAGAATAATCACACGAAGGTTAGTAATGAACAAGGCAAAAACAACACATATAAGATTCGCCAGCCGCGTGTAAAAGTAGTCAACTGCTAGAAGTGAGTCAAGTCCACAATGAATCTCCGACTGCATGATATCTAGCAACCGCCTCATGCGGTTAGAGATGGCACAAGGCCCAGTTAAATATGAGGTATCAAGGCCGTAAGCTCGGCCAAAAATTCCCCGTAGACACCGTATAAAACGAGGTCGGGTAGCTGTGTCCCGAGATGAGACTCTGTCCTTCGACATATAACAAAAACAATAAAAGCATTTTATGATTAAATTTTGCTTTCGTCAAAATATCCTCCTTTAGCATTGATTACTGCAGCACAAATTTTTGGCATTTGTTGCAAACGTTTCTCAAAGTATTACTTTGATAATTGATTCCATTCTTTTTTCAATTTTTTCATTTTTTTTTTTCACTCTTCTGTCAAGCATTTATTTAAATATTTGTATCTATAAAAAAGAATGAAAATGTCTTAAAATAATTGTCGGACTTTTTTTCTTTCATAATATAAATAAATATATATATATATATATATATATATATATATATATATATTGTATTAGTGCGTAGGTATGAAGAAAATAGAAAAATGAACACGTTGGGTGCATAATGCAGGGTTTCCTTAGTATTTTTGTTTTTATTTTTAAGAAGACAGTGCTCCATACAAATAGAAATATATTATAATAATATTTTTTGTTTAAAAATATGATTTCTTCGCTACATAAGAGTTCTCATATTTCAAAACGAGTGCCGTTTTTGAAACATGAGAACTCTTATAACGAAAAAATCATATTTTTAAACAAAAATATAATATAAATATATATATATATATATATATATATATATATATATGAGTACTGTTCTCATATTTGGGTGGGCGATACCCAGACCTCACTCTCCAGTCTCGATAGAGTTCAAAAGTAACCCCGGGTCCTTGTGGGTGATGAATTATTTTCCTCTCTCTCTCTCTCTCTCTCTCTCATACAGGCGGGATGTGGCAAATTTCCCTCAGCTCTATCACTACTTCCACGGAAAGAGCGAATTATATTCCTTGATTCTGACAGTTCTAACCATCACTGCAAAAAAGCCGACATGCCACTCACATAGTAGTAAACCATCAACATTCCCTCCAATCGAGCAGCTTCGTCCCGCGAACCTCTGTGAAACCGAACCCCTTAGCGGATGGTTCCTCTATCACTACAATCTTAACCTGTTCAAGTCGAGGGCTAAACTGTTTATCTTTCCTTCAAACTGTTAGGTGATGTTATTAAATGAAAACTATATTTACTAATGAAAAATTGAAACGTTTGCATCAAGATTTTTAAAATAATTTAAATTTTTTATGTATCAGAAAATAAAATCGATGACTATAATAAATCTTTCCTTAAATTAGATTACGGGGATATTTTGCAGCATTTTTTAGATTATAAAATTATATTTAAAAAAAAAAAAATGCGCTCACAGGTCATCTTCTTAAATTATGTTTTAACACATAAAAACTCCGTAGAACAATAAATAAATCTATAAACACCTTCCAGCACTTGTGAAGTGATTGACGGGCAATGAAAAGCACGTAAATAACCGCTACTGTTTGTTTTAAAAATCCATTTTCTCTGTGATTTTCAACTTAGAGTAAATAATATTTGTTCCAAATCAGATTAATTATACTTTAAATCGGCTGATATTCCTCAAATAAATTTTCAGGAAAGTATATGTTAATTTTGGAAGATGTTTAAAACCGAGAATTAACTTCTGTTTACAAATGTGTCAAAATGTGACCGATTTTGAACCATTTTCGGGAAGCAACTAAAAGGTTGAGCTTCCAATAAATATAATTTCTACTTGAAATACACCAGAGTATTTTGCTTGCTGGAAATAGTAAATTTAATCATTTAGCTTTCAATTAAAGCTAAAAAGAAGACTTTAACAATGATCTTCATTTTTTTAAAAATAATTTTAAACTTTAAGTATCGAAACTGACTGTAGGTACCTAGTTAAAAGTATGTGTGGGGTTGTGCAAAAGACAGATGTCAGTTTTAAAGATTTGTGATGCTATAGTTTTCTGGGTTTTTTTTTTTTGTGGCGGGGGGGGTTATAAAATGAAAATTCAAAATTAACAAAATAAAACTAATTCCAATAAATCATAAAGAAACAAGAAAAACACCAAATTCATGAAAAAAAGTTTTGCAAAAAAAATCCTGGTGAAATATTTGCTATTGGAATCGAGCCGTCTCAAATGTCCTTAAGTCTGTAGAATAGAGAAGAAGGAAAAAATGGCGGCCTTCAAGATTATAAACCCAGAAACTGAACAAACAGTATAAAAGCAATTCCCTGTTTTTATAACTGTAAATTGCCACTGGACAGATAATAGTCAAATGTTCAAATGGTCAGTTGCCGGTCGAAATATTTATTTTCCATCTTGTTTAATCTGAATTGTTTACCGAATACCAATGGAAGTCCTCTTAAGGTGTGTCCATTATGAGAGACACGGCCGTTGAGAAATATGGTTAGTTACAAAGAGGTGATTCAAGGATACCGAATTCATTGAGACGCCATGATTTGCACGCTAGAATAAACAATAGATTCTGGTTAATTCGGTCGCCGATCAATCAGGAAATGAGTCTATTTTTTTTTTTTAAATCGGTATCAGACCATGCAAGATAGTAAAGCCACTAAGATACAAGGAGTTACAGGGTGTGGAAGAATTAGGAACAGAAACATTAATAATGAGCAGGAAGCAGAAAGAGTAATCAGGAGGAAAATAGATGGAGATTGACATTGCATTTTAAGTTTTGCAAATTAAAGTTGGCTGGTAAGCAAGGAGCCGGAAGGGAGTTCCACAAGCGAGAAGTGCAAGATAAGAAACTGTTAGCATAGAATTTACGGCTACATCTAGCCAGCTCGACTGTAAACTGATGAGATCTCGAAGCTGTTGAGCTTAAATTCGAAACGTCTAGCTACCACAGCAAAGAGCTAATCCGAACAATTACCATAAATTTATAGAAAAGGCACAGAGAGGCAACCTTACGGCCGTTGATAAGTGACTGAAGCCGCCAGACCAGAACGAATAATATTGCTGATTCTTCTTTGGATCTTATCAAGGAGCCCAAGGTAAATAACTGAGACACAGGATCATATGTGGCAACAATATTCTAAGCATGGACAAATAGCAGACTTATAGCTATGTAAGATAGATTCTGGAGAGAAACCAGCTATTTTTAACCAAATTTCGAAAAAGAAACAGTTATATCTTTAATCCACCACTCGATTATCTGAGCCTTTTAAATGAGATTTTCTGAACGAAGAGACGCGAATGTTTATTCATCTGTTGATGAACTGCTCAGTTTCAATCAGGAAATATTTGCAGTAAGCACATTTTTAGAGAATAGATACAGCTATTTTGATACAGTTGTTCACCGAATACAGGCGGTCCTGGGTATGACGATAAACTCCATCTAACAGCCAGGCCTCTGATCAAGAGGTTTTGAGGAGCGTGGAACCACCTCTTAATTGCTGGTGTTACTATGTCCACACTGACCCGAGATGGAAGCACCTGTTAGGGTCGCAGCTATGAGCAGATAGTTGACACCCAAACTGGAGTCAAACTATAAAAGTGTAAAAACAGGTTTTAATACAGCAATATATTTTTGTGAAAGATTATTATCAGCAATACATTTTTGAAGAAAAAAATATTACCAACAATACGTTTTTGGAAAAAAGAATATTAGAAGCAGTACGTTTTCGGAAAGGATATTACCAGCAGTGAAAATCTTGTCGGTATTAAATAACCCATTGTGGTTGATATGCCGTAATATAAACCAAAACAAATCAAATAAAAGGCTCTCGAGCCACTCAATATAGAGTGTTATTAATGAGGTAAGGGCGCGCTAGAAGAGAGTCAGAGGGGGAGATTATATGTAGGATAGAAATCGCAGGGATTAAGATTGTAGAGATCAGAGGAGCATCCTTTCAAGTGTCTGTTCCGCAATAAAACTGACTCACTGTACGTGGGCCTGGCGGATCCTAGATGTGAAGGTCTGAACTGACTGAATTGAAGAATGTAGTTCACCCGAACATTTGCCATGTAAATAACGACTGAGTAGCGACGTGACACCAACATTTTGCCTGTGAGGAAAGGGGTTGCTGGGTGGAAAACAATTCATCATGCACAAGGTCGCGAAAACCCTTTTGAACTCTTTGAGGATTGTGGTAGCAATACTCCATTTTTGGTCTTATTTGTCTCTTGTAAAGACAGCGCGTGGCAAGGGGAATCGAGTACTTTCTGGAGTGGTACAAGGCGGCGACCTTGGTTTCTAGCATCTTCAATAATTGATCGCAAAGATGAGTTCCACATGAGGGTCCGGTGTGACTCGGGAGCCTCACTTGAGAGTACAACCATTCATCATGACTAGAGAAAACCCGGGGTCTGCTGTGGGATAATGAAACGTAACTAACTTTAGTGAATAAAACATTCCAGATATCTAAAACTATCATTTCAATAACCAAGAAGCAGAGATGTTAATTTATGCGAGGAAGGTAATGGAGGTAGTCCGTCATCTCTTGTAGATGAGTAGACGAGCAGATAGTTATTACAATGAAGATCCAATCTATGAGACCGACATTGCAGAACTTGGCCCTTTCATTTTCTCCACTTTTATTCATTGGTTAATACAGGGGTTGGTAACCTTTTAGAGAGAGCGAACCAGAAAGCTAGCCAGTCTCGGACGCGGATCATAATATCAAATGCATTGTCCCGGGCGCGGGTCATGATATCAAATGCATTGTCCCAGGCGCGGGTCATGATATCAAATGCATTGTCCCGGGCGTGGGTCATGATATCAAATGCATTGTCTCGGATGCGGATCATAATATCAAATGCATTGTCCCAGGCACGGGTCATGATATCAAATGCATTGTCCCGGGCGTGGATCATAATATCAAATGCATTGTCCCGGGCGTTGGTCATGATATCAAATGCATTGTCTCGGATGCGGATCATAATATCAAATGCATTGTCCCGGGCGGGGGTCATGATATCAAATGCATTGTCCCGGGCACGGGTCATGATATCAAATGCATTGTCCCGGGCGTGGGTCATGATATCAAATGCATTGTCCCGGGCGCGGGTCATGATATCAAATGCATTGTCCCGGGCGCGGGTCATGATATCAAATGCATTGTCTCGGATGCGGATCATAATATCAAATGGATTGTCCCGGGCACGGGTCATGATATCAAATGCATTGTCCCGGGCGTGGGTCATAATATCAAATTCATTGTCCCCGGCGTGGGTCATGATATCAAATGCATTGTCTCGGATGCGGATCATAATATCAAATGCATTGTCCCGGGCACGGGTCATGATATCAAATGCATTCTCCCGGGCGCGGGTCATAATATCAAATGCATTGTCCCGGGCGCGGGTCATAATATCAAATGCATTGTCCCAGGGCGCGGGTCATGATATCAAATGTACTACAATAAATTGTCTTGATCTCAGACAGTTCCGTCCAGAATGATGCCTTTGTCAGGAGGTTTAAAGAAAAAAGCAATGAAGTTAATGTTATATATATATATGTTTAAACAATGTTCCATATTTTACTGCTGGAATAACAAGATAACACCGGACACAATAAAAAAAAATGAAAATTTTTTACAACAAACTAAAAATTAATAATCACCAATTATTTAATGAGAAAATTGTGTCTGTTTATAGTTTGATAACTTCTACACATCAGGTGAAATATTTGTCAATGTCAGAAGTCAAATATCATTCAGGTGGTCATCACCCAAACTTGTTCTTAAACGACGTTTAGTAGATTTCATGTAGTTTCAAATAATAATAACAATAATACGTTCATTTTCGTATTATTCAATATGCTTTTATATTTTCTGCTTTGGCAAAACATATTTCTTGTAGAAGTCAGCAGTGGATTCGCAATTACATTTTGATTTCAAAAATTCGTTTGCATTGTAAGTAAATTAACACCATCTGATATTTTTTCCACTTACTCTACGAATTAATCATATCCATCCCATCAACAAAGAAGCTGTACTCTTCAAGAAACATTTTAATACAACTGAAACCCTACCAACAAAAAACGAATACGCCAAACGAATAAAACAGAAATCAAAACAACTTGACCAAATGAAACTACGAAAAACAAAAAAAAAATCTGTGAGGACAAGGCGTTGCATGTCAAATACCTGAAAAAAGAACGAAAGAGGCAGATGTGGACAAATAGAAAAAATATCAGTTGCTCAAAAACATCGGATAAAAAGCTGAGACAAAAGGCCTAATTTTTGCAGCTCAGAGCCAAAGCCTTGCAACCAGATCCTATCACTGTTATATAATCAAGGATGGACCTAACCATAAATGAAGAAAATGCCGAAAAGATGTTGAATCTGTTGGCCATATTATCTCAAGATGTCCATAACTAGCAAAAAATGAATATACCCACAGACAAAACAAGGTAGCAGCATGAAAGTTATGCAAGAAGCACAAAATCGAAACCACTGAGAGATGGGATGAGCACCGTATAGAGTTACCCAAAATAACGATGTAACTATCCTCTGGGACATGCCAATTCAAACTGACAGGGAAATAAAAGCCAACAAACCTGATATTATAACAAATATGACAGAACAAAGAATGGGCGGGATAGTAAGTGGACGAACGTTGCCTAGAACTACAAAAGATAGGAAGTTGTGGAGAGCCATGAGCAACATACTTAATGAGCGTCTATAAATGACTGCCTGAATAGGGGCTGGTAGGGATAGTAACGGGATGAACATTGATTAGAACTACAAAGGAAGTTGTGGAGAGCCATGATCAGCTTACCTAACGAACTTTTGCAAATGGATGATAAAACAGAGATTAACAGATATAGTAAGGTGATCGACATTGCTTTATGTAACAAATGATAGGAAGTTATGGAGAGCCATGATCCCACATATCCTGAAGGATCACAGCCCTTAAAACATGACTGCTTCACATGTGATAATTCTTGATGGATCAGAAGGGACCAGTAATAATCTTTAAAATATGTGAAATTACCACTGCAAAGAACAAAATGTATATTCGGACTTCATGGAAATATGAAGTGTTTTGTTGAAAGGAAAAATGTAGTTTGATTGTTTCAATAATTATGGTGATTTTCTAAGCAAGGCCAAATGTGTCAGTAATTAAGGCTATCTAGGTTAATAGATAAAACAGTGTTGACCTGTGTACTTACAACGGAACCACGCCCGAATTTCCACCAGTCAATGATTACCCCAAATTGAGTCCCAATTCTCGTTCACAGCGGTGTGCACCGAAAACTGGAAGAAATACCTCTGCATGTTCACAAGGTTTCTTTTTACAGATTATGTAATAAATTTTTTGCGTTATTGATAAGGTTTGTGTTTTATTGTTGTGTTGATTGGTGATATGCGATGTAATTGAGTTATTATCAGATAAATAACGGCGTGATAATTATAGAAGTTGTGTCACCAACTATTCTTATTTAAATTATCCTTTTTAGATAAAAATTCTCCAAGTGGACAAGCGAATTCATAGACAACGTTGATGTTTTGATTTTTTTTATATCATTCGTAATGATCATGTTGGATATTTTTCGGGATACTTCTTTTTTTTTTAAATATAAGGAATTTAATTTGTTTTTTTCTTCAGGTGATATATTTCTGTGTATTATGCTTTCTATATTTTTTCGTTTCGTTTGTGGTTTCTGTGGAGTTGATTTCTACGGAAAAGTTTATTGATGTTTTTATCATAATTATGATTGTTCATTTTTCTTGTTTCTAATGTTAGATAGATAGATAGATAGATAGATAGATAGATAGATAGATAGATAGGAACTTTTTTTTTCTATGGTTAAATAGATAGATGGATAGGAACAGAATGAGATAGATAGATAGATAGATAGATAGATAGATAGATAGATAGATAGATAGATAGATAGGAACAGAATGAGATAGATAGATAGATAGATATGAACAGACTGTGATAGATTATCCACAACGTGGTTAAGAAAATTATTGTTAATTAGTGAACGGGAACCGGTGATTCAACGCGATATGGCCGTAAGCTGGATGTTTACAAGTGTTGGATAGATGATGTGTAGGTAAATATAAACACACTGAGATAGAATGGGTGCTGAAAAGTTCACATTAATCCATTTCCCAGAGTCTGAATAAACAAACAAACACCAGATTTTATTATGTTAGAATTTTTTAGATGAAGAATTATCATTCTTACATTTCTTTTAGTTCAGGTTTAGATCCTAATCTTTGTTGTTTATACCCTGACTATTTCAGCCGTTGCAAACACCGGTCTTCTTTAAGTGTTTGCTATTACCTCAGTTTATGAGATGAGAATTATCGTTAGTTTTCTACTTCTTTTTCACAAACTGTGATAGATAGATAGATAGATAGATAGATAGATAGATAGATAGATAGATAGATACGAATAGACTGGGATAGATAGATAGATAATAAAAGAATGTACTGAGATAGACGTATTTACTGAACGTACTGAGACAGATAGATAGATAGATAGATGAAGATAGATAGATGGATAGATGGATGATGAATAATGAACGAAATCATATAGATAGATATTAATATAATGTACTGAGACAAACAGACAGACACATAGATAGATAGATAGATAGATAGATAGATAGATAGATAGATAGATAGATAGATAGATAGATAGATTAATTATAAGATGGCCTTCGATCCTGGGTTGTTCCCATGCTGGTTAGTAGTGCAGCCGGTCAACTAATGGTTATTTTCTTTCCCGCTTTGTTCCTTCACATGCTTCTGTCCCCGTTGTGTTCCTTGATCACAGGGCAGTGACGATCGAATTTCGTCTGTATTTGAGCCCTGGATCGAGCAGCGGTGAAACCGTGCTACAAAAAAAAAACGCTTCCGCTGGCGAAAATAAGAATAACATAACAAAATAACGAAGCAGGTCGCCGGATTAATTTTCACTTGGTTCATACAGTTTTTGATACAACGAAATTAATCCTCCCCGTTAAACTCTCTATCGTGACACTTGGTCTTTTTCTTCTAGAACTTGGAATGGGTTCAAACAACAAAAAAAGAGGTCGGTAGGGAATTCTCTCGGTACCAGACCACATACAGTTCAGTGTCTCCTTCGTCCGCTGCTGTCTCATCTCGTCTCGTCTGCGTCTCTTTCCGTCTTTCGCTCCAATCGCTGGGTCGCTTAAGCGCTGTTTATATGTATTTCCCTGACTCCCACCGCACCTTAGGACTCATTAATATTCATATTAATTATTTTTTCCAATTTTAGAGAAACGCCATTGACTTTCGACCAAAGCGGTCAGTTATTCAAAACAATACATTCTTCGAGAATAAAACTTGTCTATCATTTCTTTCTATACCCGGACGACAATCGACCCGCGATCGGTTACTTATTCAAAACAATACATTCTTCGACAGTAAAATTTGTCTATCATTTCTTTATATATCCTGACTACGATCGACCTGCGATCGGTTACTTATTCAAAACAATACATTCTTCAACAGTAAAATTTGTCTATCATTTCTTTCTATACCCGGACGACAATCGACCCGCGATCGGTTACTTATTCAAAACAATACATTCTTCGACAGTTATTACAATTTTATTTGCTTTTCGGCTGACAATTACATTCTACATTTCATATGTCAGATTGTTTATATTATACATTCCTATTCCATTCTGAGTTCCTGGTTATCAGAAAGAAAAAAAATCTCCATTTCTTTCTCGCTTCATATTTAAGTTCATGTTTTCTTCTTTTCACCTCTCAATTCGGAGTTTACACATGAACCTTTTTAATCCTTATTTTATACTATCAGTGTCACAGATATGAAAATTCCGATAGATAGATATGAACAAGGATAGTTATGAATAAACTACGATAGCGAGATATTAATAAACTGATATATATTTTTCGTCTAATAAACCCAACTAAAACTGAACTGGGTAAAATAAGCGAAGAAATATTGAAAAAACTATGCGACTAATTAAGGATTGCCACACAAGTCAATCAATGGAAGGATACAAGTGAGTATATTTCTTGTTTCCACAAAATCACAAATAAAAACAAATATGTATTTATAAAATACGGCATTAAAAACTTTTATCCATCTATATTTGAATAAGGTCTGCTGAAGTCTTTGTACTTCACCAAAGACTTTGTAAAGATAACATCTGATCAAACTGAAATAATTTTACATTGCCGCAAATCCATTTTATTGCATATTAAAGTAATCTGGGTTTAAAAAAATAAAAAAAGACGGTTTCGATGTACCACAAAGTTTCGTTTGATGGGGCTGAGGTTTCGAAGTTAATAAACTTATATATATCTTATATGAAATTAACAAAATTGTTCATATAAACAACCGTGGTCTGTATAGAGATGACAGCCTGATGATAGCGCCAGACAACAGAAGAACAAATGACAATATAAGAAAGCACTTTTGAAACTCTTCAAAAAGTCTTGGCTTTGAAAAAAAGAAGTCGAATAAAAAAGTTGTCAACTATCTGGACGTAGAATTAAAATCTACAAGCTGAAAGTATCCTTCCATACATGAAACCCAACGCAAAAATTAAAATCGGTGAATATTAGATCTAACCACCTTGCGAACATATTAAAGCATATCTCTAAAGGAATAGTGTCTTGGTTATCTAGAAAATCTTCTAGTAAAATAAATTTTGAGAAAAAAAGAAAGAATATGAGAATAACTTAAAAGTAGAGTGTCACAAAACCCAACTAAAATTCAAACCTCAAATTAAACAAGATATAAAGAGCAATTCGAGGGAAAGAAAAAATAACATTAGTTTTAACCCCTCCTTTTAACTTAGATGTAAAATGTAAAATAGGGAAAATATTTTTCAATCTATGTATTAAACACTTTCCCAAAAATTCAGAATTACATAAGATATTCAATAAAACACAATTAAATTAAGCTACAGCTGCACTAGTAATTTAGAAACAATAATAACATTTCAAAACTAATTAACATTATTTAACACTATTAATTTATGCAAATGGCGAAATAAGAATAGCTGTCCATTAGATGGAGCTTGTAAAACCGAAACAATAATATATAAAGAAGAAGTAACAGATATTAATGGCCAGAATAAAACATACATAGGATGTACTGAAAATACTTCTAAACATTATTGGTAGGTACGGACGTGATGGAAACGTGGAAACTGACAATAAAAAACATTTTAGATGCCTCTGTAGAGAATTTAAGCTAATTCCAGAACACTAATCGATTCCAGAATAGCAAGAACAGTTCCGCAAAGAGTAGAGCAGACCATGGTTAAGGAAAAAGAATCCATCATATCCAATGAAGTAATCCTCAATTACAACGAATTGGAACTTTTCCTAGATCGAATAACATCAGAAGCGTATAGAAATAGAATTCATCAAGACTTGAACAAGCCGAAATCTGTGAGGGTCAAGGCATGCCAAATACAAAAGCTACATTACCTGAAAGATCATGGTATGAAATACAATATCTTTGAGCAGTAGTTGTCAAAATCAGTAGACAACAATTAGGTATTTCCAAGGAACCAATCTAGAACTGAGAACCGCCATCAGACAAGTCCCGTTCTTAAGTCACAAACCCAATTAAGTTAGGCAGCTTTAAGTATCCCTAAAGAGGAGAGTGATGAGTTGAGATCGAAGCTAGGACAGGCACTGGAGAAAGCCATGCCTCTCCAAAGACTAGACAATTTTCAGCATCCTTCAGAACAATACGGTTATTATCCAACTGTCGTGTCAAACACTTCACAGAAGAAAACATGATCTGGAACAGTGTGTATTCAATCCCCAGCTGTTGTGGTAAACAATACAAGGTGTGGGGAGCGACCAACCGCCCCTTAAGAGTAAGACCGGAGAGACATCAAATGGCTTTACTTTGGCAAGAGATATTGAAACCATGGATTATCTTGTATAGAGAGCAAATAGTTGATAATCAACGCTTATGGAATGTAGCCAAGATAACAGACAGGGAACAATACTGAAGGATGAGAAAATTGAAAGAATAAGCATACATAAGAATAAACGTACAACTTCCTCAGTAGACCAAGCATAGAAGTGAGCACTAATATGATTAACATAGAAAAGACACTCAAAGTTTTTACCATCTTAGAACAGACATCAGGTTTAGGGCTCCATAATTACACTACTGTCTTGTCCAAGAGACATATGATTGAATGGATTAAAATTAAAATATATATGGCGTCATAACAGTTGGGAGACCAATCCTTTCCTTGAGTAGTGCGGGAAAAATATGTAACGTTGGTTTATCAGAAGAAACAGGTAAAAGGATTCGAGAGTTTTTACTGATATGAGATGCCTTTTTAGCATGAAAAATGATAAGGGGACAATGTATTGAATTTATGTTCAAATTTTCGAGGTTACAAAAAAAAGGGTCAACTGAAGAAGGCTGGAAACCACAAACGAAACGCTGTAAGTATAACAACCACGATTAGTATATTAGTTCAAACGCGACGGTTTGTAATAAAAATATTTTGGAAGGGTTCATCAGGTCGAACAATTTTCTGCACCCTCTCGTGGACAGGTTTAAAAACATAGAAATATATAGACATGGAGTCCTGAAATAGAGACTGATACGACAATGAACAGGTTAAGATGGATAATATATTTCTATCGATATAGTAATTTGGACTGGAGACCTTCATGCGTTCTGGGAATGACAATAAACTACATACGCGTCTTGGGTATGATGATAAACTACATCCAACAGAAAGGCCTCTGACCAGGAGGTTTTGAGAAGTGTAGAACCACCTCTTGACTGCTGGTGTTCCCAGGTCCGCCCTGAGCCGGGTTGGTAACAACTGTTAGGGCCCCACCTATGGGCAAGTAGTTAACCCCTAGACTGGAGCCAAAACACTATGAAAGTGTAAAAATAGGTTTTAATACTAACAATATATTTTTTGCAAAAATAATTACCAGCAATACATTTTTGAAAAAAAAGTATGACCAGCAGTAAAACTCTCGGTATGAAATAACCAACTGAGGTTGATATGATGTAAAAATAAAAACAAAACAAAAAAAATATATTGAGATAGATAGATAGATAGATAGATAGATAGATAAAAAATATTAGCAGCAATAAAAATCTTGTCGGCATTAAATACCCCATTGAGGTTGATACGTCGTAAAACAAACCAAACCAATATATGCCGAGATAGATAGATAGATAGATAGATAGATAGATAAAAAATATTAGCAGCAATAAAAATCTTGTCGGCATTAAATAACCCACTGAGGTTGATATGCGGTAAAACAAACGAAACCAAATAAAACCTGCCATTCGTTAATTAATGTTTTATTAAATATAATGGGCATGGAATATCTGTCATGATTTTTAGATGTCGTAGAAAGATGTAAAATAATTTGCCGTAACTGTGTGTAATATTCCGAGATCTTTCGACTAATATTGATCATTTTCAAGGCAAGGGGAAACAATCGAGAAATAGCAGATGGAGCATTGATCCGTTGAAACAGCATGAGTTTGAGATGAAGAAGAGTTCGCATTTCATAGTGATGGAGTAGACACTTACGAAAAGCCTCAACCGACATTCTGTGTCAGTTTTTATTTAATAACAGATGTTTAAACTTCTGACCGATATATATATATATATATATATATATATATATATATATATAGATTACGATAAATAATGAACATAGATGTATAGATATATTGATATGAATAAATTGTGATAGATAGATACATAGATAGATAGATAGATAGATATGAATAAATTGTGACAGATAGATAGATAGATAGGTATGAATAAATTGTGACAGATAGATATGAATAAATTGTGATAGATAGATAGTGCGATGAGTAGATTGTCGAATATTTTGAATTTCGCGCATGCGTGTTGTTTTATTTTTATTTTTCTGAGTTCACAGTATAGTAGAGTCATGTGGACACCCTCTGTGAGAAAAAGAGCACCATGACGCAATTAACTCCGCCAGAAACTTGGAAATGACATGCTGTACTTCTTGGAAATCGCGCCAGAAGCTCAAGTGTTTCGGTACCAATCTGAGGAAAATGCATAAAGTTCGGAAAGAGTTCGATGAATCTAATGGTGATTACGAAGGTGCTTGGAGTGATCACTAGTGATGTCGAAGTTATGCCTCCATTCATCTTCCCACATCTTCAACACGGAAGTAGTTCTGCCATTGTTCAAGAAGGTGTCTGCTGGAAGACCCTATATCGGCAACAAAACTCTGTACCATGCTACACAAGCAGAACAAAATGGCTGTTAGACAATTTCTGCAACCACGTCAGCACTTAAATCTGGCCATCTAACTCACTAGACTGTAACCTCCTTGTGGGGGGCTCAGTTGAAGGAGAGACCAACAGAACACCTTGTAACACCAAAGATGAATTGAAAGCAAGGTTTATGGTAGCATTCACCAACTTACACAAGGAAACTGTCCAGAAGAGTTTCAGGAGATTTCGAAGTCGTCTGGAGATTGTAGTTGAAGCTAATTATGATTTTATTGAATAAATATACTCTTTAGTATTTCAAGAAAATTTGTGTAATTTTGGTTGATATATCTGTTAAAATGAGATGTCATTGTTATTTTCATTTTTGCGTCATTTAGACGACAATTTATCCATCGTACATTGCATATATAAATAAACTGTGATAGATAGATAGATAGATAGATAGTAAGCAAAGATAAAGATTTACAGATTATAATAGATATGAAGCGACTGTGATAGATAGATAGATAGATAGATAGATAGATAGATAGATAGATAGATAGATAGATAGATAGATAGATAGATAGATACTAAATACTAAATTCAAACAACACTTGTATTACGGCCGATTTTTTATTTGACGAACAGAAATGCTGAAACATTTCCGAGTTTTTCTCTATTTCCATTGACAGGATTCCTTGATAATTGAAAGAATTCCAGTAGTAATGGCAATACATTCAAAGGCAATTTGAAGTCAGAAATTTCGCCTGACAACAAAATGGAGAATGTTTTCTATGGCTTCGGTAAGCTTGTCATTCATACTTAACTCATTTACCTGGTGAATGTGTTGGCAACTCGGAGAGAAAATCATTAAATCCTTGTTCTATTTTTTATGCATTTTCGGACAAAAAAAAATCTTATAAAAGATGTCAAAATCAAATCAAATACAAACAGATAAAAAAAAACAATTGAAATCAACTTTAATGCTTATAGTTTTAACTTTATAATGGATCATAGGCGATCAGCTTCTCAAAAGAAAAATGAGAAATAATTTTATTTTATTTAATTAGGTTTCCGCTGCTATTTACCTTGAGTACCTTGATACGATCCAAAGAAAAATCTGCATTATCATTGGTGCTGATCTGGCAGCTCTGCTCCAGACACTTTCCCAGCGCCGTAATATTGCCTCTTTATGTCTTTTCCTATAAATAATTTCATGGTAATCGCTATGATACTTAAGAATTGTGGGGTTTTTTATTACTAACATTATTTTTAGTTTCTTGGAAATAGTTATGTTTCATATCGTAATTACTCATTGGGGCTAGTTTTAAAATTGTTGTTTTATTATAGACAATGAATTATACATATGGAGACTATTTAGGATTTTCATAGAGACAATGTGGCATTAGGGTGGATGTAGTAAGAAAGGTAAGTAAGAATGCGTTGTTTTGGTGTTAAGGTGTTAGGAATATTGTTTGCATGTTTGGGTCAACGTTTGTGAGTAGTTAGGTTTAAAGTTAAGACAGAAGAAGACCGTCCTTTTCCCCAATCCCCATTTTTTGCTTTGTGCCACATTTTCTGCTTTTTAATACGGAAATAAATGTCGTTCTTCTCTGTGGTATACCTCCACGTTATGAATTTAAGCGCAGTACTAGATTAGCGGAAAGGTCTCATTAATTTACAGTTCAGCTGGCTAGATGTAACCGTAAGTTCTATGCTAACAGTTTCTTTTCTCGCACTTCTTGCTTGTGGAACTCCCTTCCGGCTCCATGATTTCCAGATAACTTTAATCTGAAAAAAATTAAATGCAATGTCAGTCGATATCTACTGCCCACCTCCCTTCTCTTTCTACTCACCATTAATGTTTCTGTTCCTAATTCCTCCATACACTGTAACCCCTTGTGTCCTAGTGGCTTCACTGCCTTGATTACAATTAAAAAGAAACGTTTGTTAAATTTTTTTAATATTTATTATTCAGTCCAAAGTAGATTATGAAGTTTCTACTATTCACAACAAAAAAAAACAAAAAAAAACAAATCCACTGGTAAATTACAAATTAGTGACCTCAATTTTCTACACGCAACAGGTGAAAGCACGTGCGATACCCTTCCCTCATCAGCCGCCAACCAGAAGAGGTAACGCAGTTTTTGTGGCTAAGGCGGTACTGCCACCCCTGGCACCACCAGCAGTTTTGCCACCGGACAGGGTATTCTTTTACATTGTAGACGCGTCAGTCTCTTTATGCAACTGCAAGTCAGATTTTCCAACGTTGTGTTCAATAAAAGCGTTTGCTTTTGGTCGTTAAACAAAACACAACGCGCTCGTAGTGACCGTTATCAATGAAGTACAATGAAAGATAAACAGATGTGTTTCATGTCGGAAATACCATTGTGTTGTGAGCATGGTTTTTATTAAATATGGTTTTAATTAAATTTGTTTATTTATTTTTTATCATATTAAAGTCAGACAGCAATAATGAGTTGGCCAAAAAGTTTGTCCGTCCTGTGTATGACGATAAACTGCATCCGCGTTCTGGGTAATACGATAAAATACGCCAGGCCCCTGATCAGTAGGTTTTGAGGAGCGTGGAACCACTTCTTAATTGCTGTTGTTTCTAGGTCCACTCTGACCCGGTAAACTGGGGTAAAAAGCATTATAAAAGTGTAAAAATTGGTTTTAATACCAGAAATACTTTGTAAAAATTATTACCAGAAATAAATTTTCAGCTATACGTTTTTGAAAAAATAATATTACCAGCTATATGTTTTTGAAAATAATATTACCAGCTATACATTTTTGAGGAAAAAAATATTACCAGAAATAGATTTTTGACAAAATAAAAATATTACCAGGAAAAAAAGTTGTCGGCATTAAATAACCCATTGAGGTTGATATGCTGTAAAACAAAACAAACCAAACCAAAGCAAACCAGAAAGTTTGTCGGTTTATTTTCTACTTAATAAGCGAGAGAACTTAACCCAGTAAGTTATATTACTGGAATGCATTATAAAGAAAGAGGGCTTGGAAAAATTAACACTCACAAGACAAGGGAATGAAAAAATATGATCAATATAATGATAAAACAAGAAAATACAACATTAATTAGTGTTGTATTAACACGGACTGCATTTGTACTTCAAGATCCTGCCACATAAATGAGTGAGTCCAGCGGGGATCTATTCTTGGACCGACGTTACATGGACAGTTTTATCAAATAAAATTTCAGAAAAGTATATTTTATTTTTGGAAGATTTTTTTTTTTTAATAAAGGGAAATACGTTGTGATGAAAGACAACTAAAAAGGGCGCTAAACAACTATTTTAGCAAAAAAAACAAACCAAAAAAAAAAAAAAGCCCAAACCTTCCTGTCAATTTAGCTTTTGAAATACAGCAAAGTGTTTTGCTTATTGGAAATATTCAATTTAATCTATTGGCTTGAAATTAAAACTAAAATAAGCTTCAAGGAAGATTTTCCATTTTAAAAAAATCATTTTAAATCTTAGGTTTCTTTATTTTTATTTATTTATTTTTGTAGATACATAATTTAGATTGTTTAACCCCCCCACCCCACCCCACCCCACACACACAATAATAATTTTGTCTGGATTTCTGGGATAAGGAGTTATCATTATTTACACTATTTATATTTGGACTATTCTCCTCATCTTTTTTGTTGTTATCACAACGTTTTGATCGTTGTGCCCTCCGGCCTTCCTCAGGTGTATAACGATCTGGGCAACCTACAGGGAATTCTGAACCGAACTCTTTATTTAATCACGGAGGTAGAGTGTTCTCTCTCTACTGCTCACGTCTAGGAATATCGTCTAGTTCTTATTTTTATTTAGAACTGTTCAATTATCGCTTGCCCGTTTCTACTGGGTTCAACTACACACTGCTACGTGGTACGACATCGGAAGGTAGCCCTGTTCAACCTGATGAAATCTGCTATACCACGTCTTGGACGTCCGAATGGCTGGAACATGATCCAAGTAACCCTTCCGAATGATTTTTGTCGCAGTTCCGACGCTTACTCCTTTTCGAATATTCATAGAGCATAATATGGCGAATGTGCAATTTTTCATCCTCCATCTTTAAAGAGTTGATTTATGGAACAAAACGTCAACATTCAACAAAGTCTGACTCGCAACTGAACGATGCAAGGTTTCAATCTAAAACACAACAGAAATCGGAACGCAAATAAACTCCGTTATCGAGTTGCGGTCGTTCTATATTGACAATGAAGATCACATATGCACTTTTGAAATGTTCTGATACATTGTACTGATCGATTTGTTCATGGATTTTAATTTTATGAAACTCTTAACTCTTATCAAATTAACCACAGCGTTTTTAAGGAACTAGAATTTTTGGCAAGACGCTGGCAATTCTCTTTTTTATAGGACTTTATTGTTAACAATACTTTATGAGAAAATTTCTTTTTTCCTTTTTTACAGCGAAGAATAAATTCTTAGGATTTCTTACTCTTGAGCATGCAACATACAACTGGCCATGTGTAAATATTTCCTTCTGGAACCAAATTCGAATTTTCTGAAGCGTTTGGCCTTAGGATTTGTTTATAGTTTTCGCAAATATAGGGTGAACTGGATTCTTGTATATAAAAACTTAAAGAAAAGATATGCAAAAAACAATATTGCATTTTTATTAAATAAGCATGGCGGACTCGTAATGTGAGTTCACGTGAATAAATGAAAAGTAACAACAAGAACTAATATATATGTACAAACAAATAATAATGTATTAATAATAAAGGGTTACAAGTGACAAAGACAGTGATGTGTGTGTCAAATGAATGTGAAAAACTAATGGTCCAAAGTATTTTTAGTGAATGAATGTACGTGTGTGTGTGTGTGTGTGTGTGTGTGTGTGTGTGTGTGTGTGTGTGTGTGTGTGTGTGTTGTTTATACGTTTCCCTAGAGAAAGCGCGTTCTCCGCGAGAGGTTACATGTTGGCGGATAAGGTCGGAAGAGAGTGATAAAAAATTATCGCAGAGTATTTATAGTCCTGAGAGCGTCTCCTCGGAGCAGTTTCGAAAATTATAAGAAAGTAACCCGACACATTTCTCTTCAAAAGGATGTGAACATGGCATTCAGCAATTTCCTTTTCTTTATTATCAGCGAATTGCGACAATACAGTGGATAATGTTCCCGCTTCCTTCCTCCATTGTCTAAGGATTCGATTTGCCATCACTTAGACCTGACAGACTACAACTATTTAACCCATAGTTGGAAAAGGAATAAATAGATTTCCAAAATTTATATTGATTAATAATGCATTTCTAAAAACTTTTAGTATTCTATTTAACAGCAAACTAGAAAAACAACTAATAGGTTTGCACTTTTTTGAAGGGAGATAATGTAATTTTAACACGTAACCGAAAAAAAGGATAAATGTATTTATGCCTTTTCCGAAACTATTAGTGTGCTTTTTAACTCATAGTTACAAGAACAAATAAATTCGTACCTTTCCCAAGGGCGTTAGGGTGATTTTTAACCTGTAGCTGGAAAACGAATTAATGTAGTCAATCCTTTTCCAGAACTATTAGTGTATTATTTAACGAACAACTATTAGAAAATATAAATTCGCACCTTTCCCAAGGGGGTTAGTATGATTTTTAACTCATAGATGGAAAAAGTATTGGATTAGTGTCTTTTCCAAAACAATTAGTGCGCCCCTTAACGAGGTGTTAGAACAACAAGAAACACATTTACGCTGTTCCCAACGTCTTTAGTGCGATTTCCAACACCTAGTTGGAAAAAAGAAGAAATTTATTCATGTCTTTTCCAAGGCTGTTAGTTTGTTATTTTGACTCATGGCTAGAAGAACAGATTCGTATTTTTCCCAGGGGCATTAGTATGATTTTTAACCCATAGCTGAAAAGAAAAGAGAATTTTTTCCAATATGTATGAAAGTTGACGGTTTGAAAAAGTAAGCAATATGCTTCACAAATTAAGCAAATATATGGATAAGCAATTTGAGAAATAATCAGGTTTATTTATTTATGCGTTAAAATCAGTAAATTTTAGCCTTCATCTGATTAACTCATTAAGACATAGAGGAGGTCAGTCATCTTATACGCATATATGTTGAGTAAACACTTGCTATATTAATTAAACCATTATATAGGAATAGAAACAATTAAACCACTGTAGTATCGCTGTTGAAGAAGAAGCAAAGAGAGGTCACACATTACAAGTATAAGCAATAAAGTCTCGTACACTCTTGTGTAAATTAATTATACAGGAAGATGTGGAGGGCCATGGTCACCTACACCCTTGTGCAAATTAATTGAAATAAAACGAATAATTCTGTTTTTATTTACTTTTTACGTATTTTTCCAATGAAACATGACCCAATGCGCATGTTAGTATTTCGTCTGTTTATTCAACGAAGTTGTTCCTTGAAGACTGACCACAGATTCTCGACTGGATTTAAATCAGGAGAGTTTCTGGGCCAGTTTATATTACTTTGATTTACTCACTGATAAGGCTTGCTAATGTGTTCGCGCAGCGTTACAATTTTCGTACGCTTCCTTGGAGGAATGTGCATCGCAGACAATGGCTGTAGGACAACTAATCGACAGTCGGAACAATAGTGTCTGGGCGTGATAAAAATCTGATGAAGTCACGAATGACGCAATATTTTTTCAAGGCCAAACAAATTTCATCACACACCCCGAAAACAGATTCATATTATTGCACAACACTACAAATGACCTAATCTGAAGAAAAAATAGAAATCGATTACACCCTGTCACTCCAGTGGGTCTAAAACTGACTGTATGGGGAAAGAAAGGAAACTAAAGCAGTTGTTTTAATTAATTTGCACAAGGATTTAATTAAAATTACATATAATGGCACTTAACTAAAAAAAAAAAAACATTATAACCTGGACTTATTCATTAAAGTACAAATTGCGTTTCTTAACAATGTTTATACCTCCCACGGTTTAAATGTCTACAGTGTGCTCATTCCTATTTTTCATGTTATAAATATATATACTTTCTACGTTCCGTATGGCAAGACTGGGAGATTCTTTAATATTTTTAGTGGTACAAACTAGAATTTCTTCATCAGCCACACATATGATCTGTCTATACTTAGCTAACCTCTAATCGTATAAATCATTGTAGACACATATATAAACAACCAATATTTACCTATCAAAGTAAATGATTACAAGCTCAAATATAAGCGATTCATATTTACCTACTATCAGTATACCCCATCTTCGACTGGGTATTTCATTACTAGAATTTTTTACCCCTCAATTGGAGCATTTTAAGAAGCAAAGGGTTACTGGGAGTGAAGGAGAATGAAAAATACTTTAGAAGTAACTGGAAACCCAATCCTAAACAAGAAAAAAGGGATAAACCTATACTCCTGTCCAACCGAATGATAAATAATAAATAAAATTTCAGAGTTCAGTAAGCAAGGTGGAGTAATGGATAGCTGCTCGGATTGAGGAATCAGAGAGCCGAGTTCGAATTCCAGTCGAATCCATTACATTCACTTACGTGCTAATACCCTTGGGAAAGGTATGAATTCCCTTCTTCTTCCCCAAGCTATAGCCTTGGATAGTCTACCGCAAAAAGAAATGGCAACCTACTGCTGGAAAAAAATCTGCCTCGTCAGTCATGCATCGAAAGATACATGATCACCTAAGCGTGGCACATAACTGACTGACTGAATATTTACCTACTAGCAGTATAATACGTCTTCGACCGGGTGTTTCATTTCAGTTGGAGCAGTTTAAAGTCGGCCCACCTCAAAATCAATATTAGTAACAACAATTGGGTGCAACTGATGGGGGGAGGGTAACAATTTGAATGGACTGGGGGCCTGAAAAGGGCCGTTTTTGCATTTTCAATCTTTCAATGAAGGTACCGCTTCCTTGGACCGTCATAATAATAATATACGGTAATTTGTATTTATAATATAACTTTTTTTATAATTCTAATAATCTTTTGCGTTAGATTACAACTCTCTAAATTGATTGTGCGATGCTTTTTACAGACATTAAATTTTTGCCTTTGATTTTTGTGCAAAGTGTAAAAAAAATTAGTTTTTTCGATTTTTCACTTTCAAGGTTGTAATTTTTTCCAGCCAATTTGAACTCAAAACCGGCACTGAAGAATTATCTATCAAACAAAAAAAAAACTTCATCGAAATCGGATAAAAACTGTGGAAACGCATAAACAACATCCGATCACACACACACACGCGCACACAGACACACACACACGCGCACACAGACACACACATGCACACGCAAATTTTGAGAATTATAGATATAAGATCATGGAACCAAGTAAATGTTTACAGAGAGAAATATAAACGACTAATATTTATCTATTCCCGAATAATGTAATTGCTTATAGACTCAAATATAAACGGCCAACACTTACCTATTCCCTGACAAAATAAATGTTTATAGACTCAAAAAAGGGCCCATATTTACCTAATCCCGAACCAAGTAATTGTTTATAGACTCAAATATAGACGAACGCTATGTATCTATTCCATAACCAAATAAATGTTTATAGACTGAAATATAAATGATCAATATTATCTATTCTCTTACCAAGTTTTGTAGGCTCAATAAAGGACACATGTTTAGCTATTCCAGAACCAAGTAAATGTTTATAGTCTCAAATATAAACGGTCAGTATTTACCTATTCCCTAAGCAAGAAAACGAGTGCAGATTCAAATATAAGCAACCAATATTTATCTAACCCTGAAGTAAACGGTTATAGACTCAAATATGAAATTTTCTTCTTCATTTGATATGAGATCGCATTAGTTTCTTAATTGTTTCGGCCGATGTTGAAGGTCATATCTCAATTCCTGTCCGCAGATCAGCAGCATAACACTTTCTTCAAAACATGAGCAGTTCCAAGCAGCACTGCCACCTTTTAACTCCCCAAGATGTCAGATATTATTATTATTATTATTATTATTATTATTATTATTTTATTTTATTTCCTTTGATTTCTGATGTGTACTCATTTCTTTCCGGGTCCCACCCAGGGGACCTAAGGTTAGAAATGGCATCATGACATTTTCCACTGGAAAAAAAAAACCCAAAAAACATATTTTACATAGACAAAGTCCTTCGTAAGGTGTGGGCTGTACTCGTGAGAACAATTTTTTGTATTTCTTTAAGGCATGGGCTTCCAGGAATCCATTCAATTAGTCTACTGGAATATTTTCCAACCAATCCGAGGGCTCCAACTACAACGGGAAATGCTGATGTTACCATGTGCCACAATTATTTTATTTTTATTATTATTATTATTATTATTATTATTATTATTATTATTATTATTACTTTCATTTGCTTTCTTTTTAGTACAGTCGATTACCGGATCATTACTCAAGACCGGGGGGTAAGACAAGGTAGTAAAATTATGCATTTGTTTAAGTCGTACTTAACATTCCAGTGTTAATATTTTAGGGATATTTATTATTATTATTATTATTATTATTATTATTATTATTATTATTATTAGATAGGTAGGTAAATAGTTACTAGTGATTTGAACCCACAATGTGTGGAGAGTAATAATAAAAATAATAATAATAAAAATAATAATAATGATAATTATTATTATTATTATTGTTGTTGTTGTTGATGATGATGATGCTGTTGTACTTCCTTTGGTTTCTGGTGTGTACTGACTTCTTTCCAACCAAAGACCTAAGGTCAGAAATGGCATCATGACATTTTCCACTGAGCAGTTTTGAAAAAAAAATTGCACATATTTTGCATAGATAAAGCCCTTCGCAAGGTGTGGGCTGTACTTGTGAGTATAATTTTTGGTATTTCTTTAAGGCATCGGCTACCAAGGATTCCTTCAATGAGTCTATTGGAATCTTTTCCAATCAACCGGAGAGTTCCAACTACAACTGGAATTGTTAATGTCCCCATGCGCCACAATTTTTAGATTTCGATTTCAAGGTCTTTGTATTTTAATAGTTTTTTTGAAGATCTTCAACGATACATTTCAGTCTGCAGGGACTGCCATGTCTATGAGATGGCACATTTTGTCTTTGCGGTCTCAAATCACGATATCAGGGCGATTAGCTTTGATTCTTCTGTCTGTATGTATTGCAAAGTCACAAAAAATGATTACAGGTCCTACTATTATTATTAATGTTATTATTATTAATGTTATCAATAATTTATAATTATTATTGTTATTATTAATAACGATAATAATAATAATAGTAATAATAATTGAATATTAAGAAAAGAGTGGGATTTAAAAACAAAAAGAAAACAAGCAACAATATATTTGACAATGTTAATATTTCGACAATATGTTTGTCTTCATTAAGTTATATTTAAAAAATTTTCAAGTATAAAAATATATAAATCTTCAAAAATAACTTTTCATCTTTGAATTTTCTAATCAGCTAAGGGAAAATTCCAAGATGGACACGATGAACATATTAAACGCGTTTCAGTTGCATCTTTACAGGCTGACGGCGTTTCATTAGTTTTGACGCGTTCATTACCAGCACAGCCGTTTCTTCATTACAAGACAAGCAACTTTAGTACAAAGACTTTTTTTGTCGATTTATGTATTTTTATAGTAGAAAACCTTTTAAAAATATAACTTGAAAAAAACTGACATGAAATATTTTTTTAACATTGTCAAACACTGTTTTTACTTTTCTTTTTCTTTTTTTACATCGCGGTCTTCTCTTAAGTGTTGAGAAATATTGGAATTTACGTTAATCATTTTGCTCAATAATAATAATAATTATTATTATTATTATTGTTATTATTATCATCATCATCATACAATTCTCCTTGTTTCTTTTCTCTTTATTACCGCTTATTTTTACAACCTACCAATACCTCATAATGGACTATTCGGTTTTGCTTACGGACAAAAACTGACTGCAGTGTGGATTTATCACCGAACATAACGTTTAACATTGTTTCCTCTGTCGATTGCTCGCGTTTTGGGCGAATGCCATTCGCTTCTTTTTCATTTTCCTAGTCGATCCTGGCTTTCGGCAAGTAACTTGTCTAAAGTTAATTGAATCATCCGCGATAAACAGTCCTCCAACTCATATCTGTAACCCCGAGAAGCAGAGAAGGAAGAATTTTCTCTTTGTATGAACTTGTCAGAGATCGTGAAATCAAGAATTTGATGTTACCGTCATCTTTAGGAATTGTATTTCCTGGAAGTTCCTTTTTATTTTGGTCAGAACAAGAGCAACCATTTTGACACTTGGCACCATTCTTCTATCCATTCAGACAATTTCTTACTTTAAGTATCTCTCTCCATTTTATTGGTCCTTTTGAATGTCAGAAAGACACGATTTTTTCCGTAATTTTTTTTAAGAAAAATACTCTTCAGAAAAACTTCACAACTTTCAAACGAGTCAAAACAAGTTCATCTCAATGACAATCGCATTAGATATATCAAAGGCCTTTGACAAGATGTGACATAAAGGCTTACCTTGCAAGCGCTCTAGCCATGGAATCACTGGAAGTGTCTTCTCAATTATAATGTGCTTCCTAACAGGTAGGTCCTTGAAGGTAGTTGTCAACGGCCAGTCCATTGAATCCCAAGCGATCAACGTAGGTATCACCAAGAGGTCACCTCTCAGTTCAACGCTCTTTCTAGTTTTACATAAATGTTCCGCCTAAGAGTATACTCCGATCATTTGTGAATATCTATGCTGATGATAGAACGATATATGAATGCCAAAAAAAAAAACAAAAAAAAACTAGATGACCAAAGCTAGATGAAACAGGGGCTGGTCATATTCAATTCCTTGAGATTGGCAACCTTCTATCGGACCCAGAATTTCCACCAGTCACGATGAACGGATGTTCCCTCGAGGAAGTCTCGTACCTTGAACGCCTATTGGGGCTTAAGCCCAATCCAGTGGAACGTTTACACGGGAACCATCGCTGAAGATGCTGGAAAAAATGGTCGCTCCTCTGTATGGCACCATGGAGTACTGCATCGTCTTTATTTTCTGTGCAAAAGCGTTTCAGCATCCTTTACCACCCTTCCCTTACAGACGACTTGCCGCAAGCCTCTGGCTACTCTATTGCTACTTCCAGACGAACTACATTCCTTAGTCTCACTAGTTCTAAGGTTCACGGCTATGACCCACCATGCCACACACATTTTAGAAAACAACCCTCATTCCGTTTGACGTTTGTTATAGTTGGTAAAATAAGGAGTCCTGATAAAAAAAATTACCAACTGTAAACAGATGTCTAAAACACTATATTACATCATCAACCTTCATTAAATCCCTTCTGTCTATATTTCTGAGATGAGGTATTATGTACACTATTTACATTATTCAGACTATTGTCCTCATCTTTGTTGCCATATTTATTACAACGTTTTGGCCCTTCAGCATATGTCTATATTTCTGATATGAGGTATTATGTACACTATTTACATTATTCGGACTATTGTTCTCATCTTTGTCGCCGTGTTTATTACAACATTTCGGCCGTTGTACACTCCGGCCTTCTTCAGGTGGTTGGAATGTCGAACTGAATCCTTTATTTCGCTCACTGAGGTAGACTGTTCTAGTAATAAGGAGTGCCAGAGAAAAGTGATAATAACAACAAAATTTGCAATATGAGCTCTGGTAAAAACATGTAATGATAACAGCAAAAATTGCTATATGAACACTAGTAAAAAATGGTTACTGAAGACATTAGATTTATAATACCCAGAAATTCATACACAGATGTCCTCAAGGACACACGGCACAGTGGATAAAGGCGTCCAGTGACAGGACCCAAAGAGTGTGAGTTCAATACCTGGTTAAGGCGGTGGAGAACTTGGGGAAGGGAATTAACAGGAGATAAGTGATAACTGATATCCATTAGATATGGCACGTGGAACTAGAACAGTCTACTCCAGTGAGCGAAAGTTCAGTTAGACATTCCAACCACCTGAAAAAGGCCTAGCGTAAAACTGCCGAAACGTTGTAATAAATATCGCGACAAAGATGAGGATGATAGTCCGAATAATGTAAATAGTGTAAATCTCTTCTCAAATAATCTAATGTATATTTAACTACCACTACCATGAGTGATGTTGACGTAAAAGATAATAGGCACACACACTAACACATATATACATTATCATACGAATCCCATATAGACAAAGTAGAATTATACACTTACACGCATAAATTATACCCAGACACTACTTGACAAGTCAAATGTACGTGAAGACTACTTAACAAATGCAAGTTTCTTTGGCTTGTAAATCCTTCCACTCAATATCTTTTATATTTTCTTGGAACGGAAAAAAGAAGAAATGCAACTGCAGACATAAAACTATTGCCTATTGGATGGAGAGTGCTGCACAGAAAGTATCATTTACACTGTTGAAGTCAGTGATTACAGTGGTTTCAAGAAAATATATATTGGATGTACTGAGGGGCTTTCAAAAAGAGATTTTACAATCATGCTTTGTCTTTTAGGTTGAAGAGCCATAGAAATGACACCAGGTTTGCCGAATGTGTGGAAATACAGAATGGTATGGCACAAATACTTGTGTAAAGTGGAACATGGTAAGGAGGGCAAAAACTGGCAGAATTCGTAATAATTGTACCAGGAAGAGAAATTGACCATTGCTACATACCCTGATAAAGGTGTATTATTAAATGAAAGAACTGAGATTATTTCAGGGTGCAGGTATTTAAGTAAATATTTTTTAGTTAAAAATAAACATATTTGTTTTGTTTTTTTCTCCTCCCGTTTTTTTTTCTTTCCTCTCTCGCTCCTCCCCCATCCTTATACTTTGACACTCTGACTTCCAGTGTTCTGGTATATTGGAGTAGTTTCTTTGGCTTGTAAATCCTTCTAGTTGCCTGGGGAGGCCTTAAGGTCATGAAACCCGGTTGCAGAAGTTGATTGGCATTTTAGCCTTTTCTTATATATATATATATATATATATATATATATATATGTATGTGTGTGTGTGTGTGTGTGTGTGTGTGTGTGTGTGTGTGTGTGTTTTATGTGTTTGTGTGTGTGTGTGGAGAAATGAAAATAGGTCGATTGCACGCCAAATATTCCCACTTTATTAAGCCACACAATATGTTTGTGTAGTGACGCCAACAGATTAATTGATTTTAATCAACATTCATAGCATGATGACAATTACTTTGAAAAATTCTAATATTACGTGGAGGTGCGGTGGAACATGTTTTCGGACGGGAGTAGGGCGGGGTGGGGGCAAGGAGAGTGAAAAATGCCATGTGGATGAATAGAAAAAAGGTCATAAAAAGGAACAGAACAAACTGCGTTAAAATTATAAACAGAGGCGTAAACTAAAAACAAAGGAAACAACTTCATTAGTTATTGCTTGCCTTCAAAATACGCACATAGACGCGTACACAGACAATATATATATAGTGATTTTCCAAGCGTAGCTTAGATGTGGCAGAAAGCCGAAAGTAAGGAGCACCTAGTGAGGATCGACCTCACTATTCAGTCGTAATTGATCTAGCGAGACAAGCTTGTTAACCATTACACCGCCTTGAGGTGCTCTAATGTGATTTCCCAAGCGTAGTTTAGATGTGGCTCAAAGCCGAAAGTATGGGGAACCCAGTGAGGATCGAACTCACTACTTAGTCGTAATTGTTCTGGCAGACAATATATATATATATATATATATATATATATATATATATATATATATATATAGAGAGAGAGAGAGAGAGAGAGAGAGACAGAGACAGAGAGAGAGAGAGGGACCTCGGCGTGGTATATATATATATATATATATTCCTTTTTCACTTATTATTGGTGTAAGTTTTTTCTGTAATTTTGTGTTTGTGTGTGCGTTTGTGTCCATGCAGACATGCGCATATGTGCGTATGTGTAGTGTATCGTGATCATTTGGCCTTTTCTTCGATTTTCCCCTTCATACTATCTTTGAGATCACACACACACACATTTATATATATATATATATATATATATATATATATATATATATATATATATATATATATATATATTGTGTATTTGGCCAGCAAACCCTCTTTTATAAAGGTTCATTAAAGATGACCGACAAAGTGCTGCAGTTAAGCTTTTAATTAATTGTTTTATTTATTTTACAGTGCATTGGTAATAAAAAAAAGAGAAAGCCAATACTCAATAACATCAACTATGAATACGGTCAATGTGCTGACCGTGTTTGGAAAATAAAAAAATCTAATAACTCTAGATACATATATAAAATCTACGCAATCAGTTAAAAATAAAACATATCCTTGATTGTGGCTGAATGAATACCCGAAAGGGCTCAGATATACAAAACATTCGGTCAATTTTACACACTTTATATCCAGAAAAGAAAGGACTTATACGAACATAAGAAAAGTTAAATAAAAAACTTAACCTCTGTACCTTGTCAGGAATTAATAGATTTTTCTTTTACATCCAGCACTGTTTCTTCTTACGCTAAACGTTGTCTTGATTATTTGAACAGACATCAGTCTTTTCTTAAACAGGGAAATTAACAACTACCAGCCTAGAGGTTGAAAGACTTTTTAATGAAAATTTGCTTCTTGACAAAAAAAAAAGGTTATTTAAAGCGAGAAAACAGAATTCGCTTTCCGAAGAATTCTTAAATACCATATTAATTCCTAAAAAAATTGTAAAACTTCTGTTAAATGGAAAACCGCAGACCTTGATCTTACTAATAAAAAATAACCCCATCAAATCTAAACTAGTGATGACTAATGTATTGTATCAATTTCACTGCCCAGTACAAGACTGTGTTTTATGTCAAAAATCAATTACCTATATTGGACATACTACTACCTCCTTGAGAAGACGTCTCACGTGTCACTTATTCGATCAAAGTGCTATAAAAAGATCTATATACCCACAATTTACAAGAAGTCTTAAGAAAAATTATGGTCGAAAACGCTAAAATTCTATATAAATCACATTACTGGAAGCATCTCGCTATAAGACAGGCTCTGTATATTAAACATCTCTCTCCAACTATCAACCTCACCTTAATTGTGGGAATAGATTGTTGAAAGTTTTTGTTTTTTAATAGAAGGACATTCACACAAATTCAAGCCGCCCTCAACACGTGAATGCTCAGAATAGACACACCTACTCGTATTCAAAACAACACAAAAATAAAATATATCTTAAACAGTCCAAACATGAAGAGAAATAAATAACACCTACCCCCACCCCGAACATGGCTAAAGAAGTGGCCGAAAGCGTTGAGATAATGGACAATTTTTGCACACACTTATCCCACCGAACGGAAGAAAAACGAAATAAAAATACTTTCTCACCATTAAAATATTTAATCATTAGTTGAAAATACAATAAATTAAAAATTTGTATGCGTACGAATATTTGTTTTCCCCCACTGTATATCATTCAATCAACAAAAACTTTATCTTAATCTGATGAAGTCCTTTCGAATAACGAAACGCGTTACTAACTTTTTATTTTGTCATTCACTTACCCACCATTAATCATATATATAGACTTTATAACCATATTCCTCGATAGTGTGTTTAATTCTGACACAGGTAATGCGAAATATTAAATCAAATCTTCTAAAAGCATATAATTTCCCTGCAGAATTCTTTGATCGATACAGGTTCTCCATATGCTGTCTTAAAATAAAGAGGCATAGATCTGGACGATATTATTTCAGATATTTCCAGACATTATTGCATTATGCTAGACTTGCATCAGCAAAATTCAATGACGACAAAATCATACTTCGCCTTGTAATCGTCCGACCAATGATCTACAAAATCCTATTCAATATAATTGATTTCTGCGAGAAAAGAAGACACTGGATTAGATTTGGAGTTTCTTCGGCGTCCGTTACTTAAGATGCAATGATTGAAGTTATCAAGAGGCTGCCTGTGAAGTATGCAGACGATATTTTCCCAAGACTTTTACAGCACGGTAAATATGGAATAGAGTGCGAACTCTTGACATGCGCAAAGGCGACAAAGTTTCCATTTTTTTTTCTTTTACTTCTTTCTAAATATTTTTCCTACCGTCATTTTTCTCTTGCCATTTTTTAATGCTTACTTTTTCATATTTGTTCACGGCTTATATTTTGTCATTTCCGCTAGTTAAATAAATTTTATGAAACTTTCATTTTGTATGCATGATTTCAATGTATGCAAAGTATAAACGTCACCAGAATGAGAAATTTAAATAAGAAAAAAATAAAATGCTGCAAAAGAAAAAAATAAATAAATCTACTTTTATAAGATCCAGATGAAGTCAAAAATGGATTTTTATGTGCCTTGCTTGATACATGCTTAGATGATCATGTATCTTTCGATACATGACTGACGATGCAGATTTTTTTCCCGCAGTAGGTTGCCATTTCTTTCTGCGGTAGAGCAGTTGAAATCCAACCCGATCTGTCTTATTATTTACCCACAGCTGGGAGAGGGGGGATAAAAGAGGATTAATACCTTTCTCAAGGGTATTAGGACGTAAGTGAATGTAATGGATTCGACTGGAATTCCGATTCAGTTATGTGCCATGCGTGATACACGCTTAGGCGATCATTTATCTTTCGATACATGACTGACGAAGCATATTTTTCCCCGCAGTAGGTTGCCTTTTCTTTCTGCGTTAGACCAGTCGCCATTTAAGGCTATAGAATCGGTCTGTCCTGGTATTTACCCATAGCTGCGGGGGTGAGAAGAAGAGGATTCATACCTTTCCCAAGGGTATTAGCACGTAAGTGAATTTCAGTTAGTTATGTGCCATGCGTGATACACGTTTAGGTTATCATGTATCATTCGATACATGACTGACGAGGCAGATATTTTTTCCGCAGTAGTTTGCCATTTATTTGTGCGGTAGACCAGTTGCCATCCAAAGCTAGAGAACCCAATCTATCCTTCTATTTACCTATAGCTGACGGGAAGGGAAGAAGAGGATTTATACCTTTCCCTAAAGGTGATAATGCCACAACGACGCAATAGGGACTACTGGGAGATAAAAAGAGTGAGAAGTTTTTAGAAGGAACAGGAAACCTAATTCAAAAAGGGATAAACCTCTACTCCACTTCAAAAGGCCAGGGAGGAATGTGAACTGGACGAACCTATCTACGACAAAAATGTAACAACAAAATAATAAAATATTGTAGTTTAGGGGGAGAGGTCAGAAATAAAAAGTTGAAGTAGACTTTAGATGGAACCGTTAACCCAATCCTAAACAGGAAATAAGGGATAAATGCCTACTCCTGTTCAAAAGACTGGAGAAATGTATAAACCGGTCGAACATGATTCTTTTAATTTTATTTATTTATTTGCTTTTGTATTTGAAGAAAAGAAAGGAAGAAGGAAAGAAAAAAGAGAATAGCGAAAGAAAACGAAGAAATAAGCAAGAAAGGAAAATAAGCTGAATCCGTGTCCCCCAACTAAGGAATAAATAGTCGGACATGTATCTGAAAGAATAATTGTTGTTTTAAAAAAATGTTAATGTAATATTCTCTTGCAAAAAATATTTCTTAGAGCCCAAATCATGTCTCGGCTTTAAAAGGTTTGATAAGCCGTAAAAATAACCAAATCTATCAATCAATTAATTTATCATTTATCGCAATTTTACAGAGAATAAATAAAATATATAAATCGATTAAATATAAATGATGGAAATCAAATAAGTAAATAAATTTAAAGACATGGAGAAAAAAGAACTGGGAAAATATGAGAAACTAGCTTTAAGGCCGCCCTATCGGAAGGATCTTGATTTAGCCTTTGGCTTGTTCAAGAGTTTGAGACTCCCTAAGTCTTTGCATATTCTCAGCATTGGAAGCTCTCCTGGCTGCCGTTTGAGTTGCATTTTCATTTGCACAGGATTTTCTTTTCTTCGCTGCAGTATTGACTTTTTTGATTGCAATCTGGTCCTCTGTTGGCAGAGATTTCTTTTTGCGACGCATACTGCTGCCGTATGCAATAGGCAACAATAAACTACAGATGAACTCAAAATTGATCACTGCATTTGAGTATTGTGTTAATATTTAAGCTTATGTTTTTTTTAAAGTTCAATAATAATTCTTCTGCCGCCACTTGATTTAAAGACAATTTGTTTTACGTAGGTCCTTAATTTCCGTACAAACATATGTTCATATCTATCTATCTATCTATCCCTAACCCAATCTATCTATCTATCTGGGGCAATTTATAAAATGAATTTAATATAGTGTAACAATGGGAATCTCGAAATTAGAATTAGTTATATATTCAATATTTGAAGAGTTAGAAAAACATAATAGCTAATTAAGTAAACAATTTATTTGTATCTATAAAAAGAATGTATAAGAATAAAAATGTCTTAAAATAATTGTCGGACTTTGTCCATTTCATAATGTGTGACGTCATTTGTTTACATTTGGATACGCATTGAGCAGATATGAATGTACATGAGAGAATCATGGAAGATTGAAGTTTAAATACAGTAAATTCGACATTGCTAATCGAACGCTCCTTCGTGGCCAAATCGGTAAAGGCACGTCAAGCTAAATGACGGTTGCGTATAGGATACAGGTTCGAACCCTGTCGGAGGACGAATATTATCTGTGAAAATTTCTCGGACATTCAGGCCGGTAAATGTTGTTTAATACTGTTTATCATAAACAGAGCATTTACTTAAATATGTGTACCTATAAAAAAATTGTATAAACATAAAAATGTCTTAAAATAAACAATTTATATTAACAAATAACTCGCCTATAATTATGCACAAACCCTATATATATATACGCGTTCAAAAAACCGCCCTATCGGACGATATTTAAGTTACGACTTGCGGAGGATTCTTGAATGAGCCTTCGTCGCAATAGTTAGAAGAACTCAAAATTGATCGTTGCATTTAAGTATTGCATTAATATTCAAACTTACCTTTGAAAAGTTCAACGTTAATTTTTCTCTCGGCACTTAATTTAAAGACAATTTGATGTACGTAGGCCCTTACTTTCCATACAAACATTTATTTTTATTTCGCTGGATTTCGCAATTAATTTCGAGTATTCACAAATTTATTTCCAAGTTATAAAAATTGTTATAGCACAAAAAATTGTTGCAAAAAAATCACGTAAAAAAATCACAGTAATGAAAACTTTGGAATCCAAAATTTCTGTGACATGGAAAGTTAAAGAGTTTTGTCCCTTTAATTGAAAACGTGTGACACAGGGACACACTGACATTGGCATTTATTATATAGAAGAAGATAGGGTGTTGCACGATTACAGATGGAGGAGAAAAATGTTTAGTGAATAAAATATCAGATTTCATGTGCAGACGTTAGAAGTATAGAGCTGGGGCAGACTTTAGAATGAACCAGGAACCAAATCCTAAACCGGAAACAAGGGATAAACCTCTAACCCTGTTCAAAAGACCGAGATAGATTGTAAGCCGGGCGATAGACGAATCCATCTACACCTGCTGAGGGAAAAATAAATCGTAAATAAAATTTCAGAGTTTAGACGAAGACGTCAGATTTATAGAGTTGAAGTGGACTTTAGAAGAAACCGAATACACAATCGTAAACCGGAAACCAGGGATAAACCTCTACTCCTGTTCAAAAGACCGAGCGAAGAATGTGAACCAGACAACAGGCGAAGCTGTCTACTCCTACCGAGGGGAAAAAATAAATTCCACTCCTGTTTAGTGTGTATATTTTTACAAAAAATGTTCTATTTTTTATCAGTTGTGAACCAAGTTACAGCCAAAGATTTGATCCCATAGTTCTGATTTAAATTCACGCCTTGCCTTGAAGCAAATCTCGCTGTTGTTGACAGCTGAAATTAATAGCAAAAGTCGGAAGACATTGCATCACCCACCCGCAGCCAGCAGGCAACATATATCACGGCTTGAAATCGAAAAGAAAACCAACAAAGTTCCCTGAAAATGACAACGAAAGGAAAGAGAAACCTCCAGATAGCTGTGGCCAAGTAAGGGTTCGGTGTCAAGAAATTTAATTTAGACCGTGGTGGTCAGTTGGCGTTGCAATATGCTGTCTCTGATGTCGTAAGACTTTCTTTACTGCGTTGGTTTTATTATTAGGATCGAAATCGACGGTGAAGTATGGAAAGAAATTGACAGTATGGATATCAGGCAAGAGGAACTGGGAAATAAATGATCAAAAGTAGAGTACTAATAGATAGATAGATAGATAGATAGATAGATAGATGAATAGATAGATAGATAGATATGGACATAGATAGCTAGATATGAACATAGATAGATAGATAGATAGATATGAACAGACCGTCATAAATAGATAGATAGATAGATAGATAGATAGATAGATAGATAGATAGATATGATATGAATAGATAGATAGATAGATAGATGGATAGATAGATGGATAGATGAATAGATAGATAGCTAAATATGAACATAGATAGATAGATAGATAGATAGATATGGACATAGATAGCTAGATATGAACATAGATAGATAGATAGATAGATAGATAGATAGATAGATAGATAGATAGATAATGAACAGACCGTCATAGATAGATAGATAGATAGATGGATGGATGGATATGAAACAGACCGTCATAGATAGATGGATAGATAGATGGATGGATAGATAGATGGATGTGAACATAGATAGATAGATGGATAGATAGATAGATAGATGGATGGATAGATGGATATGAACAGACCGTCATAAATAGATGGATAGATAGATAGATAGATATGGATAGATAGATGAATAGATAGATGAATATGGACATAGATAGCTAAATATGAACATAGATAGATAGATGAATATGGACATAGATAGCTAGATATGAACATAGATAGATAGATAGATAGATAGATAGATAGATAGATAGATATGAACAGACCGTCATAAATAGATAGATAGATAGATAGATAGATAGATAGATAGATAGATAGATAGATAGATATGAACAGACCGTCATAAATAGATAGATAGATAGATATAGATAGATAGATAGATAGATAGATATGTACAAACATAGTTATGAACAAACATAGAAAGAAAGAAAGAAAGAAAGCAAGAAAGAAAGAGCCAAGTATCTATAGAAATTGATGGTATCGATATTAGGCAGAGAAATTATTTTGATTTTATATAGAAAATAAATGATCAAAAATGTAATAAACTGCTTCCTCGTCTGGGCTGGAGTGTCTCAGTCTTCAAATTGTTTGGAATAAATATTCTTATGGGGGTAAAAAATTCTTTCTCTTCAACAAACTCTTTATCACAGACGCAAAATAGATAGCTCTTTGCTAATCGATCGTTATTTCCATCGAAGATGTTCATATTAGCTCTAGTCTTTGGTTTAACCAGTTCAGACGTTTACAACTGGAACAGGCGATGCGACTTCGGAAGAGTTCACTTATCCTCATTTCCAACCATGTCTCTAACGTAAGAAACAAGTTCCACTCAGACAGATATTCGTCAAAATCTGTAACTTTTATCGAACAGACTCCAAAGTGTGTGTTTTCCATCTTATCCCGGCCTTACGGCCACATCACGTTAAAACCCCGATTCCTGTACGATCACCGAAGTTAAGCAACACCGATCCAGATCAGCATCTAGATGGGTAACTGCTTGGGAATACCAGGTTCTGTAAATTTAGATGTGCGGGTGGTTTAATGGATAACGGCTAGGAATTGGAATTCAGAGATACAATTCTAGTTGGGTCCGTATTATTCACTTACGCGCAAATACCCTTGGGAAAGCTAGGAATCCATCTCTTCTCCCCAGCTATGGGTTAATTAGTAGGAATTTTAAAACTAAAAGCATTATTATCTCCGAAAAATTCTTACATTCTAAAAATATTTTCTGGCTTTAAATAACCTGCAATAGGTTGATAAGCCGTAAAACATCAGTCAGTTTTATTTATCTCTACAATCTGCATTTCATACCACCTTCTATCCCATTCAAATCTTACTCCTTATTCTTCGCTACCACACCGACTGCGATAGTCTGATAATATTTTAGGACTAGTTCAGAGTGATATTAAAACTAGCATGTGTTTTTTTTTTTTGTTTTTTTTTTTTTTTGTTGGTGGTTTTAGTTTAGCTGCATATCAATCTCTGTGTGTTATTTAGTGCTGAAATCTAAATATTTTGTACGCAATTTTATTTTATTTTGAGAGATGGGGAAATAATAATGCTTTCAGCAATACAAGCCTTACTAATTAACCCATAGCTGGGGGATAAGATGGATTCCTACCTTTACGAAGGTTATTTGCGTGCAAGTGAATATAACGAACCCAACTTGAATTGGAACTCGGCTCTCCGACTAGCAATTCCTATCCGTTGTCCTTTACACCACCAGCAAATCCCAGCTTACAGCACCTGGTATTCCCAAAAAGTCGCCCATCTAGGTACTGACCAAGTTCAACGTTGCTTAACTTCGATGATCTTATGAAAAACGGTGTTTCAACGAGATATGTCCGTAAGCCGGACTGTGTTACTGGCTTATATATTCTAATGGTTCAAACTTATCCTAACGATTTTTGTGTTCATTTGGTGTTAAGATTGGATAAGTAGACACTGTGATCAATTGTGGTTATTATTATTATTATTATTATTTGTGTGTGTGATATGTCTCCTGCTTATTATTATTAGTTATTTAGATGAGTATATGAAATATGTTTCGGGGTGAAATTCTATAAAATCCGAAAATACTTTTGATACAGCCTATTATATAAGAGGGACCATTGATAAGATTCTCGATTAAAACAAGAAACAAATCACAAAACTTCATCAAACGCGCATGCTCTTATCCCAAGGTACTGCAATGGCTGTCAAGATATATTCACGATTGCCTTTCTGCACGAACGTGATATCAAGGCGCTTTCTCTCCAAGCGCTTGTCAGTCATTCCTCCGACATCACATTTGTGTTCAACAGTATCTATGAATGGATCTTGATTATTATTATTATTATTATTATTATTATTATTATTGACTGGAACAGTATTAAATTATACTGGAGATCTAATATTATTGTCTCTTACCATGAAGTCGCATTGACTTCAGAGAACATCTTTTACAGGTTGCTGGTAATTTCTGCTAACGTCTACATACTTGGAACATAGAGGTTCATGTTACGATCTAAAGATCTGGGATTAAATAAAAGGGATTATTATTATTATTATTATTATTATTATTATTATTTTCTTTATTTCTGGCGTTTACACATTTCTTTCCGGGTCCCGCCCAGGGACCTAAGGTTAGAGATGGCATCATCACACTTTCCACTAACAAAAAAAAAATAATTCATAGATAAAACCCTTCGTAAAGTACGGGCTGTTATTATTATTATTATCATTATTATTATTATTATTATTATTTGTGTATATTATGTTTTCTGCTTTGTATCCTGTAGAACCGGGTCAAAACTATGGTTCTTAGGCCCTATAGGATAATTGTCATTTAACTGATAGCACTTTTCGTAGTATATGAGATGTTCCTTGTAAGGCGATTTTCTAGACAAGTTGTATGTTGATGTTACCTGGGACACGGTTAGTAAAATTGTCCATTCCTTTTTCTCACGAGGCCCAGGGCTCAGATCACTGTTGTTTTCATTCTTCATTCCCCACATCCAGTTAATCTCGATCTCCAGGTCCATGTATTTGGACAATTTCTCGATCATTTTCCTGGAGGAGTTTCTCTCGGATGCCACTGCTAAGCCAATAAGCATACATTTTTTTAAGTTCCTTGTCTTTTATCAGATTATCAGGTCTGTTGGCTTTTATTTCCCTGTCAGCTTGAATTGGTATGTTCCAGAGGATAGTTACATCGTTATTATAGGTAACTGTTTCTGGTTGGTGCTCATACCATCTCTAAGTGGTTTCGATTTTGTATTTCTTGCATATCTTTCAGTGCCTATATGTCACTATATTGTTATGCCTGTGGATATATTCATTTTTTGCTAGTTTCGGACATCCTCAGATAATATGGTCAACAGTTTCATCATATTTTCTGTAGATCTTGCATTTCTGGTTAGTTCCATCCTTGATTATTTGACAGTGATAGGATCTGGTTGCGTGGCTTTGGTCCTGAGCTGCAATAATTAGACCTTCCGTCTCAGTGTTCAACCCGGTGCTCTTGAGCCACTGATGTGTTTTCTGTTGGTCCAAATCTGCTTCTTTCGTTCTTTTTATGTGTTTGCCACGCAACGCTATGTCCTCCCTTGTCTTTTTTTGTAATTTCATTTGGCCAGGTTGTTTTGCTCTCAGTTTTATTCGTTTGGCATAGATGGTATTCGCTTCGAAATTTGTTGGCAGGATTTAAGGTATATTAAGCTGTTTCTTGAAGAGTGTCGCTTCTTTGTTGATGGAGGGAATTTGGTGTTTTACTATTTGTAGGAGAGGGTCATTGGTTTTTGTGAGGTAGGCTTTCAATCTGATTGTTGTAGTTTTTAGAGTTAATTCAAGTTGGATTGGACCTCGTCCTTCTAAAGCTCTTGGTTCATACAGCCTATCAACATCTGATTTCGAGTGGTGCATCCTCATTTGGGTAAGCATTTTTCTGGTCTTGGCGTTTCAATGTAATTCATCTTCCATTTAATAATGTTGAAGCTGTATGTTACTATGGGTATATCTAAGTTATTGATATCGTTCATTTTATTGGCCCCAATAGGTTCGCTTTCTAGTATCAAACGCACTCTCCTATAATATTCTTTTTGGATCTTTTTCTTCATAATTGAATGTTTTATTCCGTCTCCTTCATTAATTCCTACGTATTTGTATGGAACATCTTGGTCTAATTCCTTAATCGTGTTGTTGATACCAAAGTCTAAATCTGTAGTTTTCGTTAGTTTACCGCCTTTGAATATGACTTTGACACATTTGTCGATTCCGAACTCCGACCTAATGTCTTCGCTGAAGGTTTTGATAATGGCGAGTAGGTTTTCTTAGCAAACCTTTGAAGATCATCAGCATAGAATAGGTGACTCAGTTTGCCATTTTGTGATTTGTATACGTAACTATTGTTGTTCAGTAGGCAGCTGAGTGGCGCTGATGCAAAGCAGAAGAGTAGTGTCGACAACTGATCTCCTTTGGAAGATCCCGCTTTTGATGTTGATTGGTCTTCATGTTAATGACCCGTTTGTATGGTTTAGGTTTAGTGTAATCTTCCAGTAAAATCTATGCTGTTTTCTCGAATTTTTAATGAATCTAATCTTGTATCTATCGTTTTTTATATAATTCTTCGTACATCTACTATTATGGACACGATGCGAACTTTCCTGTCCCTCGAATGATATCTTCATCTTTCCAATTTCACATTCTGATTGTCATTTGCTTAAGGCCACTAGTAATTAAAGTTCCAAAGCGATCGCCAATACCCACCCCCACCCTAACACCGAACTTTTAGGGAGAAGTGCCGCTTCTGCAGTCTTCAAGAGAAACGAAGAAAGAATAAAATAAGATTGATTTGTTTTTCACCGCTTATCAACCCTTTGCAGGCTATTTAAAGCCAGATAATATTTTTAAATTATAAGATTTTGCAGGGGTGGGGATAATGATTTACTAATTAACTCATAACTGGAGGGTGGAGAAAAGTGGCTTCATAACTGTCACAATGGTATTCGAGCATAAGCCAGTATAAAGTACGCGACTGGAGTTGGAATTCGGTCCCAAGATTTCCAGTTCCGAAGCGTTAGCCATTACACCACCCGCACATTCAAGCTTACAGAACCAGGTATTCTCAAGCGGTCACCCATCTAGGTACTGAACAGGTTCGACCTTGCTTAACTTTGATGATCGTACGAGAACCGATGTTTCATTGTGATATGGCCGTAAGCTCCAAGAAAGAATAACAGAAACGATGAAAGAAAGAAAGAAAGAAAGAAAGAAAGAAAGAAAGAAAGAAAGATCATTGGAATAATAAAGAAAGAAAGAAAGAAAACTGGAAGAAGAAAGAAAGAAAGAAAGAAAGAACATTGGAATAAGAAAGAAAGAAAGAAAGAAAGAAAGAAAACTTCTTTAATAACTATGTTTACAAAGTTAAGCTTATTGTTGGTAAAAAGCTTTAAGTAATAGAACACTCATTGGGGATCGAACTCGATACTACAGGCTAATAGTCCAATCGCTGATCACTATACAACTTTGCGGCATCCTAAGTTATTAAACTTAGCTTAGTTTGGCACAAGGAGAAGGCATTGGGCATCGAGTAAGGAATGAACTTACAGCTAAATAATGGTCAACCATACTAGCTCGTTAACCATTACTCTGTGCCAAGGGGCTTTTCTTAAAGAATTAATTTATTGACAACTACCCCTTTTAATGTCACCTAACGTTAAAAGAAGAAATTTATTTAACTAAGTATGTCATTGTTTTATTTCTTTTGAGAAAACATGTGCACGAGTCCGTGGAAATGGCTCGAATTAATTGGAATCAAGCGGAGAAAAGTAAGTGAAACGGTGAAGGACATCAAAACAGCATCTTCAAAGGCAAGCTACTGGAACCGACTCAAAAAAAACCAATGGAAGAATTAGTGGAATCTGGTGTCGAGTCCTCGCATCAGTGACGTAAAATCTATCGAGAGACAGGATCCGAAACGGAAGATATTTTCTCCTTATGAACTTGGGAAACTCTTGGTATCCGGTACAGGGAAATAGTCGATTGGTAACATTTTCAATTTCCTTTATGTCATATACAAATTTTATCTCATAAAGAAAGAAAGAAAGAAAGAAAAGAAAGAAAATTATGAATAAATATGAATTTAATCTTTTTGTCTGATTTCGTTGATTCTTAAATAGTGACTTCGTATTTTCTTCACAATTTCACTTCCTTTTGAACAAACTGTCAGAAGAGTGAACGAATAAATAAGAAATGGATGTAGAATAAAAAAATTAAGTAATTCCACTTATGGAGAAAGAGAGGCGAAAAATAAGGAACGTTTAAGGAGGAATACAATTATAGAGAGAGGAAAAGAGAAGAAACAGAAGCGAAAGAAAGAAAGAAAGAAAGAAAGAAAGAAAGAAAGAAAGAATTGAAAACCAAAGAAAAATGAAGAATGATAAATACATGGAGAAATAAAAAAAGAGCGGTAAATGAAAAACAATAAGAAAAGAAAAAAGAAAGAAAAGAAAAAAAAGAAAAGAAACGATTGAAAGATAGCAACGACAACTAAAATACACAAAAAGAAAGAAAATAAACAAAGAAAGAAAAAGAAAGAAAAAAAGAAAGAAAGAAAGAAAGAATTGAAAACCAAAGAAAAATGAAGAATGATAAATACATGGATAAATAAAAGAGCGGTAAATGAGGAAACAATAAGAAAGAAAAAAGAAGAAAAAAAAGAAAAAGAAAAAACGATTGTTAGATAGCACGGACAACTAAAATACAAAAAAGAAAGAAAAAGAAAGAAAGAAAAGAAAAGAAAGAAAAGAAAGAAAGAAAGAATTGAAAACCAAAAGAAAAAAATGAAGAATGATAAATACATGAATAAATAAAGAGTAAAAATGAGGAAACAATAAGAAAGAAAGAAAGAAAGAAAGAAAAAAGAAAGAAAGAAAAAGAAAGAAACGATTGTTAGATAAAGTACGACAACTAAAATACACAAAAGAAAGAAAAGAAAGAAAAAAGAAAAGAAAGAAAGAAAGAAAGAAAGAAAATTGAAAACCAAAGAAAAAAAATGAAGAATGATAAATACATGGAGAAATAAAGAGCGGTAAATGAGGAAACAATAAGAAAGAAAGAAAGAAAGAAAGAAAGAAAGAAACGATTGTTAGATAGCACGGACAACTAAAATACACAAAGAAAGAAAGAAAGAAAGAAAGAAAGAAAGAAAGAAAGAAAGAAAGAATTGAAAACCAAAGAAAAATGAAGAATGATAAATACATGGAGAAATAAAGAGCGGTAAATGAGGAAACAATAAGAAAAAAGAAAAGAAAGAAAGAAAGAAAGAAAGAAAAAACGATTGTTAGATAAAAACAAATCTAAAATACACAAAAGAAAGAAAAAAAAGAAAAAAGAAAGAAAGAAAGAAAGAAAGAAAGAAAGAAAAATTGAAAACCAAAGAAAAAAATGAAGAATGATAAATACATGGAGAAATAAAGAGCAAGAATGAAAACAATAAAAGAAAAAAGAAAGAAAGAAAAGAAAAAA
>CAHIKZ030000813.1:442500-467500 GCA_903632075.3 Acanthosepion pharaonis | reverse complement strand
AGAAAAGAAAAGAAAAGAAAAGAAAAAAAAGAAAGAAAGAAAATGAAATCTATCAATCCTGATTCGAAATGTACACAGTAGTCTTTGATCAATGACATAATTTCACAGTGGCCAATATGTGAATCGTTGACTGCCAACACTGCTTCTCTAACATCCACTTCAGACTTGGACGAATTATTGTGTCCCTGAACCAAATAAATACCCGATCTTTTTTTTTTTTATGAGAGAAACATTCGGCAAACAAGCCACCATAAACATTGTATCGGTTAACAGCGATTCCATCTGTTGCTGCGTACACCAAAGCTGAAGTTACCACTACTGCCAGTTTTATCATTATGAAAGCAACCCACTATCTTCTCTCCTTACCGTCTGCTTGTTGGTCCAGCAAACGACCTGTAAACCTGTATATCTACCAATCAAGCCTTCTCACGACAAGTGGTTACACAAAGAGCCAATCGATTTGTCAACAAACAACCTACCTCGACCTGACACCACTCAGCGGCCATTATTTAGAAGCTTATGTAATAATCTTGTAAAGAAAATGTATGCTGATAGAAAGTGTCCAATGTTAAAGAAAACTGATGAGAAAACGGGCTGTCCTGTATGAAACAAGACAAAATATTTTACAAAAGGGTAAAAAGATATGGGCAACGTTGGGTAGGACTATGATATAAAACTTCAAATTTCAATGTCGTAGAAAGAAAGAAAGAAAGAAAGAAAGAAAGAAAGAAAGAAAGAAAGAAAGAAAATGAACGGAATCCTATAGATAGATGTTACCACAATGTACTGAGACAAACAGATAGATAGATAGATAGATAGATAGATAGATAGATAGATAGATAGATAGATAGATAGATATGAATCGACGGAAATAGACTGATAGATAGATATTACTCAATTGCGAATGGTAGATAGATAGATAGATAGATAGATAGATAGATAGATAGATAGATAGAAAATGAACGGAATCATATCGATAGGTATTTACATAATGTACTGAGATAGATAGATAGATAGATAGATAGATAGATAGATGTATTAACAAAACGCACTCTGATAGATGGATAGATACGTATTGTTTATTGGAATGGTTGGCAAAATCCTGGCTTATTGCTAATTGATTCAAGCTTTATAAAATGAATTCCTCATCGATGGTTCACACAATTTAATAATTTTTTTATAAATTTATGGATAAAAAATTGTTTTCATATTTATTTCTTTATAAATCGGCAAATAATAGAAATTAAATTGTACTAGGTTTTAGAAAGTTTTAAAAATAAATTTATTCTTGTAAATAAACAAACAATACCTCTGTTTCATAGACTACGCAAAGGCTTTCGACAAAATATGCCACAATGATCTGATGGAACTGCTCAACAACCTTGATATATTCAGGAAAGATATCAGAATAATCAAGAACCTATACTGGCAGCAAACAGCGTGCATGCGAATAGGGAACGAGTTCTGTGAATATACAAAAATAGAAAAGGACGTAAGGCAAGGATGTGTCTTCTCACCGGACCTGATCAACCTGTAGAGCGAGGCAATTCTACCGGGATTTAGCGTCGGCGACCACAATCACAACAATATAAGATATGCAGATGACAGAGTACTGATAGCAGACACGGAAAAGAAACTACAATATCTCCTACAGAAGGTAGCAAAGGAGAGCAAGAAGAAGGGACTAAGCATAAACTACAAGAAGACAGAATGCATGGTCACCAGTAAGAGAAAGAGCCCCGAAATGCGATTTGTAGGTTGAGAAAACTAGAATCAAGCAGAAGCGGAACTTTAAATATCTGGGAAACGTTTTGACAGGGGACGGTAAGTGCGGCACTGAGATCCGTGGACGTACTGGGAATGCTAAAGAGACATTCCAAAACCTGGGCAGAGTATTCCGAGACAGGAGGATTTCTTTGATAACAAAGAAATGAATACTGAACTGTAACGCGACATCTGTCCTTCTTTACGGCAGCGAATGTTGGACGATTTCCTCAAAGATGAAGAAGAGATTCGAGGCGATGGAGATGTGGTTCTACAGAAGGATACTGGGGATTTCGTGGATCGAGCGTGTGAGCAACGATGAGGTCTTGGAGAGGATGAAGACGAAGAGGAGGCTTCTACTTAATATCAGGAAGAGGCAGCTGAAGTTTCTGGGACACATAATGAGGTAGGAGGGCTTAGAGAATCTGATACTCACGGGTCGAACAGAGGGCAAGAGAGACAAGGGAAATCAGCACGTGACATTCCTGGCAGGCTTGAGCAGGTGGATGTTAAAACGTGGTCTAGGGGAGGAAGCATATCGAAGAAATTTGTTGAGAGCTGCAAGGGATAGAAGGAGGGGGAGAGCAATGACCGCCTACGTCCTGAAAGGACACCTCACATAAAAAGAAAGACACAGTAAACATCCCTGTAAAAAAAAATAAATTCCTGTTTTTTTTTTATTGTTCTCTTAATAATGTTTTTTTTTATCCTCAGCTCCACTTGTGGGCCAAACGGACCACGTTGAGAATCATTGGTTTAAATCACAAAGTATAGACAAAATGAGACACTGAATTGGAAAATAAGACCACTGAATGAAGGAACGGTCTCTTCATTTAGAAAATGTTACTATCAATATTTGTTTCACGTCCAGATAATCGAACTTCGATTAATCGAAGTTCGGATAATCGGAGGTCGGATAATAAAAGTCCGGATAATCGGATGTATGATAATTGAAGTCCGGATAATCGGAGATATGATAATCGGAGCCCGCATTATCAGAGGTCGGATAATCGAATTCCGGATAATCGGAGGTCGGATAATCGAATATTTGACGTAAATAAAATATGTTCCTCTTCAGTTATTTGATTCAATATCAGGTCATCCCATAAGTTCTGTCCGAATATTAACTTTTTGTTAAAATGAACGAAATTTAAAGAGTATTTATCTAATGGAGCTGAACATTATTTTTATGTTTAGATGCATTTAAACTGATCAAATTTTATTTCAGAGAACAATAAAATTAAATTTTGTTTCATTAAAACCCTGCTAACATGTAATTACCCAAGAATCATTTGAGGCACATAATGCTTTATGAGTTCAAGAAAGGAAACTCAGCAGCCGAAGCTGCTAGAAACATTCACTCAGTTTATGGAGAGGAATGTGTGAATGAAAGAACTTGCAGAAGATGGTTTGCAAAATTCAGAGGTGGAGATTTCACTCTTGAAGTTGAAGATCGAACCGAACGTCCAGTTGAGTTTGATGAAAAGCTTCTTGAAGCAGCCCTTGAAGAAAATCCTGCTTTATCAGTTGAGGAATTGGCAGTGGTTCTCAGTTCAAACTATACAACTGTTCATCGTCATCTTCAACAACTTGGAAAAGTTCCTAAACTTGGAAAATGGGTGCCTCATGAATTGTCTGAAAACAACCTCAAATCCCGAGTTGATATCTGCTCTTCTCTCCATTCTCGTCAAATTGTTTCACCTTTTTTGGATGGACTTGTGACTGGCGATGAAAAATGGATCTTTTATCGAAATGTTAAGCGTCGTAGACAGTGGCTTGGTAAAGGGTAAGGACCCCAGCCACTGCCGAGAAAGGAACTTCATGAGCAAAAGGTTCTTCTTTCAATCTGGTGGGATCGCCAAGGAATAATCCACTTTGAATTCTTACCACCTAATGCAACAATTAATGCTCAAATATACTGTCAGCAATTAGAGCATTTGAACCAAGCTTTGAGGAAAAATAGACCTGCTCAAGTGAATCGAAAAGAGGTGATGTTTCATCAGGACAATGCGCGACCCCACACAGCAAGAATCACGTCACAAAAGATCGAAGAACTTGGTTGGTAGAAAATTCCTCATCCACCTTAATCTCCCGATCTTGCTCCTTCAGACTATCATTTGTTTCGTAGCTTACAGAATCATTTGGAAGAAACGGCTTTTGTAACACAGGAAGAGGTTAAAACTGACATTTGTGAGTTCTTCGAATCTAAGTCAAAAGAATTTTACAGTAATGGAATTAGTAAGCGTGCTAATAGATGGAAGGAAGTCATAGATAATCAGGGAAAATACATTGTTGATTGAATCTGTAATTAAATGTAACATTTGGCAACTTGTTTTCTTTATTCAAAATTCCGACAGAACTTATGGGATGACCTGATATATATATATATATATATATATATATATATATATATATATATATATATATATATATATATATATATATATATATATATATATATCTAGGAGGCACGGTGAAGTAATGGATAGCGGCTCGGATTGAGGAATCGGAGAGCCGAGTTCGAATTCAGTCGGATCCATTACATTCAATTACCTGCTAATTCTCTTGTGAAAGATACGAAGCCTCTTCTTCTATCCCCGGCTATGGGTAAATAGCAGGACAAATTGGGTTCTATAGCCTTGAATGGCAACTGGTCTACCGCAGGATGAATTGGCAACCTACTGCGGGAAAAAATCTGCCTCGTCAGTCATATATCGAAAGACACATGATCACTTAAGCGTGTATTACGCATGGCACATAACTGACTGATGGATTTCAGTGGCAATTTCGCAATAGATACGGAATAGTGTGGCAATTTGCGGTGAAAGATTGAATGCGGGCCTTTATTCGATAGAGGCATTCATTGTGAGTTTCTACAATTAAGCCATTGAACTATGACTGAGAAGGAAAAGGAGTATTTTCGGGACTAGATTTGATATCCTGATATTTTGGTATTCATTTGAGTATGTCTGTCTACATTTCTGAGATGAGGTATTATGTACACTATTTACATTATTCGGACTATTGTCTTCATCTTTGTCACCATATTTATTACAACGTTTCTGCCCTTCAGTATCTGTTTATATTTCTTAGATGAGGTATTATGTACATTATTTACATTATTCGGACTGTTTATATTTCTTAGATGAGGTATTATGTACATTATTAACATTATTCGGACTATTGTCCCCGTCTTTGTCGCCATATTTATTACAACGTTTCGGCATTTCAGTATCTGTCTATATTTCTGAGATGAGGTATTATGTACATTATTTACATTATTCGGACTATTGTCCTCATCTTTGTCGCCATATTTAATACAACGTTTCGGCCTTTTAGTATCTTTCTATATTTCTGAGATGAGGTATTATGTACACTATTTACATTATTCGGACTATTGTCCTCATCTTTGTCGCCATATTTATTACAACGTTTCGGCCTTTCAGTATCTGTCTATATTTCTGAGATGAGGTACACTATTTACATTATTCGGACTATTGTCCTCATCTTTGTCACCATATTTATTACAACGTTTCGGCCTTTCAGTATCTGTCTATATTTCTGAGATGAGGTATTATGGGTTTTCTCTCGGGCCGCTGGTCTTAGCTGGTCATAGCTTGTCCAAGCTGGTCAGAGCTGGTCTAAGCTAGTCATAGCTGGTTTTGGCTTGTCATATCTGGTCCAAGCCGGTCCAAGCTAGTCGTAGCAGTGATACCACCAGCCCAGCGACGAGGTAAGTATATGTTTGCTATTTGTTCTGTTATTGTGGTTGAGAAATTGTTGACGTCTTTATCAACTTCTTATTGAAGTAAACAGTCATTTTGTGTATTTGCATAATAATTTCTAATTTTTGAAACTACCTTAACCTTTAACTGAAGTAAATTCGATTTATTGAGGTTTATGTGATTCGTGCAATAACTTTAGCCGGACTGTAAAATACATCTATATCATATAAAAACAATAACAAGCAAAAACTAAATAAATACAAAAGGAAAACTTACATTAGGCGATGCGTTACGTCCTCTCACGGACTTTATAAAGGCAATTGAATATTTACCCTGACTCCCCACTCAGACGGGATGTGATACAGAGACGGGTTTTATGTGGGGATCCCGAGCGCGTACACCCGGGCTAAGAACAAAAATTCCCCGAGGCTTTGCAACCGTCGGTTGCGCTGGCCTCGGTGCGAGCCCCGATCCCTCTCTCTAGTGCTATGAGAGGGTGCAGTCTCGGGCATCTATTCCTCAGGGCTGAGCATCTCACAGTGTGATTTTCCTTAGTTGTGCCTCTGTCCTCCGACGTAGACGCAACTGAGTCACACTCTGCCCGAAAACAGAGACACGACTGAGAGATGATAAGAACCCACCCGGCATGTGCCCGATGTGAACGGAAGTGTATGTCCGGTTGGGGGCAGTAGAAAGTGCTTATTCTAGTGTGGGGGTGGGTGTTGCATGGTTGCTGTGGGGTCCTTCTTGGTTCTTGGGCCCCTGGGACAAAGTACCGGCTGGACGGGAATTATTATTTGATCGAGCTACTTTAAAGTGAAGAGTATCAAATTGAAAAAATTACTACGATTCAAAATGAAGAGGAGACGATGTTAAAAGAATATATTTCGAATTCTGAGAGATTTCTGTTCGCTTTTTGCGCTTTGGTTATTAAATGTCTTTTAATTCAAGAAGAACGGACATTAATGTTTAACTGAGCCATCTACTATGACTCAGAAGAAAGAAGACTATTTTGAGTAAAAGATTCAGAAACCTTAGACGTTTGTTTTCACTTTAGTATTCCCTGGGAATTTCTGCAATTAAATCTCCTACAATTAAACAACCGAGAGTGTCATCTCAGCGACCTTCTTAATTATAATTTATATATTTTAATCCTGTTATGTCTGCTGACATTTTTAGTATCTTTATCTTCATATATCTCTTAATATTGATTAACTTTTTTTCTTTTTCTGTCCTCATTTTGTTTGCATTTATCTACTTCAAATCTGTTCATATGCCTCAAGTTGTCCATTATCTAACTTTGTCTATATTCGTCTTCCTGCCACATTTGAAGGAATACTTGAATGAGGTCAGTCTTCTAAAAGGATTCTAGTCTTTACAGGATAAATTCAGCTGCGTTTTTTAAACGTATTTAAAGATTTCAAGATAGGATCCTCACAAATCTCTTAGTAACATTAGACATCAGGGAATATGACCTCACCTTTTAAAAGTACAAAAGGCTATTCATTCCTCTGCATGTGTGTGTGCGTGTGTGTTACTAAGTAATTATCGTTCATCATCTTTCTGTTTTTTTTCTTTCTTTCAATTTATCTTCCTACCATTCACACTCTCTTTCTCACTCTCTTACTCTCTCTCTTTCTTTCTCTCTCTCTCTCTCCCTCTCTTTGTTTATTCCTTTCAGTTAACACGCCTGTACCTGTTTCTTTCTTTCATTCTTTTTTCCTTTCTTTTTTCTTTCTTTCTTTCTTTCTTTCTTTCTTTCTTTCTTTCTTTCTTTTGTTTGCGTGTTTTTCTTTGTTTCTTTCTTTCGTTCTTTCTTTATTTTGTTTCTTTCTTTCTCTTGTTTGTTTGTTTTTTCTTTGTTTCTTTCTTTGTTTTGTTTGCTTATATCTTTCATTTTTTTTCTTTCTTCCATTTTATATATCTATACCTCTTTCTTTCTTTTTCTTCTTTGTTTGTTACTTTTATTTCTTATTTTTTCTTTCTTGCTTTCTTTCAATTTATACTACCTTCTCTCGCTCTGTGTTTTTGTGTGTGTGTGTATTTTCTTCTTTTTTTGTATTATTGTCTTTCTTTCTTTCTTCTTCTCTTCCGCTATCATTTTCTTTCTTCCCTTTTCTCTTCATCTCTCACTTTCTTTCTTTCTTTCTCTCTTCCGCTATCATTTTCTTTCTTTTTCTCTTCTTTCTTTCTTTCTTTCTTTCTTTCTTTCTTTCAAGTCATCTCCCTGTCACACTCTCTTTCTTGCTTTCAGTTTACATTCATCTCGAGATTTCTTTCATTCATTTTGTCAATGTCCATGTTTTCAAATCTACTTATATATATATCCTAGACTCTCCCGCACTTACCCGGGACCCTTTTACGACGTATGAGGGTCAGGCAACTGAGTTCCCAGGAACCGACACCCAGACAACCTGCACATATGATTTGATTATAGTGGTAAAGGTTTTATGCAGAACCAACTACACCTTTTGAACAGCCGAATGCACCGTATGCCACGCAGTTGTCCTTCTAGACCAGTTACCATCCAAGGCTATAGAACCCAATCTGTTCTTCTATTTACCCATAACTCGGGGGAGAAGAAGAGGATTCATATCTTTCCCAAGGGTATTAACACATAAGTAAATGTAATTGATTCGACAGGAATTCGAACTCGGCCCTCCGATTCCTCAATCCGATATATATATATATATATATATATATATATATATATATATATATATATATATATATATATATATATATACACGTGTGTATTGTGTGTTGAAGCTTGCATAACTGTCAGACAGCTTCTTCCAAACTTGTCATGTAGAAACTTGGGTTGACAAATAGGAGACCTTGTTAGAAAGAAAACGTGTGTTAAAAATGCTTTTATTTTTTTTTTGCCCTTGGCAATTTCATTGTATACCCCACGAGGCAATTGTCATTTTTCAATCGAGTACTGACAGCAAAAATGTCAAACACTTTATTTATTAGAATGTTTACTTACATAAATAATTTTATATTTACGAGATTGCAAGAATATGTCAACCAGCCACAAATTAAAATTTATTTACCATGTTAGAAAGAAAGGAACTATAAAAGAAACTGTTTTATTCCTATATTTATTAAAAAAATTTGAAAATAAAGCTTTTTAAAACAATAACGTTTACCTCAGTAGTAAACAGTAATAGTGATGTAAATATAAAAACTGTACTTTTGAAAAATATTTTGTTCTTTCTTTTATTGTGAGCAGATCCTTTAAACTTTGCTGAATTCACTTGCCTGTGAAGTTTAGCTTTCTTATGTCTATCGTTGGCTTCGTTCTTCATGGTTTTTCTGTGGGCAAACACGGAAATCCGAAGGTTCGTTGGGATAGCCAAAGATGCCTTCTAAAAACTAAGCGAAGTATTAAGAAAGAGAAAAATTTTGTTACAAAGACTACTCAACCATTACGCGATATCAGTCTTCCTACATGTCAGTTAATGGTAGATAATCTCCTCACAGATAAAGAAGTTGCTTACGGTCATATTGCGTTGAAACACCGGTTTCGGTACGATCACCGAAGTTAAGCAACGTCGAGCCTGGTTGGATTACCGCTTGGGAATACCAGTTGCTGTAAGCTTGGATGTGCGAGTGGTGTAATGGGTAACGGAGAGGAATTGCTAATCTGAGAGCCGAGTTCTAATTCACGTTAGGTTCGTTATAGTCACTTACGCGTAAATACACTTAGCAAAGGCATGAATCCACTGTTCTCCCCACAGTTATGGGTTAATTAGTTAGATTTGTATCGCTGATTCCTTATTATCTCAAAAACAAATTCTTACAACGTAAAAAAAATAATTTTTAGTTTTAAATAGCCTGCAGTGGGTTAATAAGCCATAGAAAACAAATAAAAAATGAAAAATGAAGGATAGACTTGAAGAAAAAGAAATCTGGTTCTACAGAAGGATGCTGAGAATACCATAGGCCTAACATTTGAGCAACGACGAAGTTTTAGAGAAAATGAAGCTTACAGGAAAACGACAGGAACATCAGGAAAAGAGTTTGAAATTTCTATGGCATATTATAAGGAAAGAAGGCTTGGAACATATGATACTCACAAGACATATTGTAGGCTAGAGGAACAGAGGAAAACAATGCCTAACCTGCCTAGTGAGCTTGAGTGAATGGATGGCGGAACTAGGTTAAGGAGAGATAACACAAAGACATAATTTATTAAGAGTGGAAAGTGTGGAGAGCCAGGACCGCCTACGTTCTGAATGGACACGACACATAGAAGAAGCTCTATGGTATTTTTTCCTTGTATTTCGCTCCGCCCCAAAAAATTGTCATGATGGTAGTGTAACAACTGGCCCTGTTAAACTAAGTGTTGAAACTTGATTAATGCATGGGATAATAATACAACACAAAATGTACTTAAAACAAAATGTATTGAAACAAGAAAGTGTACACAATATTTACATATAGTCTTTTGGTATATTCTTGGGAAGACCGTTCCTGGAGAAAGGGTTGACTTAGTCGCAGTCGGGCACTTCTCTGGATTGAATCTCTTCTTCCTCCAACTCGTCTTCCCGGTACCACCCATATTTATATGGTCGGTACTCCAATATGCAAATTAGGTGGATCCTACCACAACACTAAGATACATTATTTATTTTTGAAAAACATACTTTTTTATTTGTACGTAGAAAATATAATCCTTTGTTTTTCATTTATCATGTGGTGTAAGAAGAAATGTTAAATAAGACCTTTTCCTATGTCGTTTTATTTGAAATAATATTTTTTTCTCGACAGATTCTATTTTTAGTCTGTCTATATTTCTCAGATGAAGTATTATGTACATTATTTACATTATTCGGACTATTGTCCTCATCTTTGTCGCCATATTTATCACAACGTTTCGGCCGTTGTACGCTCCGGCCTTCTTCAGGTAGTTGGAATGTCGAACTGAAAATTAACAGGAGATAACTGATAGCTGACATCCATCAAACATGGCACGTGGAACTAGAACAGTCTACCCCAGTGAGCGAAATAAAAGGTTCAGTTCGACATTCCAACCACCTGAAGAAGGTCAGAGCGTACAACGGCCGAAACGTTATGATAAATATGACGACAAAGATGAGGACAATAGTCCGAATAATGTAAATAATGAAGAATCTATTTTATATATTTATAAGTCCACCATTAGTGCTTGTGTAGCAATATCAGTAGTCAGCTAATATCTTGTTAAGGACATATCTGCAGGGTATTACAGAAATCGTTTTGACAATAATCGTTTTGACAAAGAAGATCACCTGAGTAGAGTGGACCGCCCAAGAAACATGTCAACCAACACTGATAAAGGGGGTCAGCTAAGTGGTGCCGGGACCTGGGTTCTTGTTGAATTACTTTTTTAGACGAAAGCCGACAGGACAAAGAATGTTTGTTCTCTATAAGACAGTGGTACTTAGCAACCTAATACGGAGGACCGGTCGTCCGCCCGCCACGCCGCAAAAGGAAGGCACGCGCCACTTAGACTGTTCGCTCTCTCAACTTTTCTCACCCTTCTTCGCTCGCCTATAGACGGTTCTTACAAGAAAGTTGCAGCTGAATAAAATTTGCCGACTGATACAATTTCTTGTCATGGTTCTTTGTCTTGTGTGTCATTCCGACCAAAGAATGATTTTCCTTGCATTAAGCTACAAGCGCTCGACAAGAATAAGCTGCATCCTGGGAACGAACCTGGTGTCTGGTATGGGCTGCAACGCTACACTTCCTTTGAATACCGCTGTCACATCTTGTTTGGTGCTCCTGCTTTATATTTAGAGATTCTTGATAAAATCCAAAGATGGGTCTGCAATGTTATTGGTCCTCTAGTGCCATGAGAGGGTGCAGCCTCGAACTGCTATTCCTCAGGGCTAGGCAACTCAGTTTTATTACCCCCAATTGCGCCTCTGTCCTCTGATGGAAGGGCAAATGAATCGCACTCTACCCAAATAAAGAAACGCAACGGAGAGATGATAAAAGCTGCCCGGACACCAGGAATAATAACTCCTGTGCCAGGGATGTACATACCTGTGGTATACTGAAAAAGATATCAAATATATGTCAAATGATGGACAGGTGAAAATCAGCAGACCCTCAAGTACCACATTCCGCCACGTGCCATATTTTATGCAGAAACACATCTTATATATAAAGTAGTGTTTGTGCGTGTGTGTCTCCAAACAACTCCTCCGCTCCCACTGGTCCGATTTCAATGTTAGGCGCAGGGAACGATTCAGGATTGCCAGATTATGCAAGCTTAAAAATATATATTACTATATTATACTAACCATTATCGTTTCTTTTATGGTTCAAGGGGAGTAATTCTTATTTTTCTTTAGTATCCAAAATTGCAACTAGCTTAAAATTTTAAGCTAGTTTAAAAGCCGTCATATCGCGATTCATTTAAGCTAGCTCCTGCGGAGGGTTCTTAGTTTGGCCATTATCACAATAGCTAGGAAGGAGATCCGATAGGCATCAATAAACTACAGAACTCAAATTTGATCGCTGCATTTAAGTACTGAATTAATGTTTAAGCTTACCTTTTAAAAGTTCAACGATAATTGCTACCACTTCATTAAAAAACGATTTGATGTACGTAGATCCTTATTTTCCGTACAATTATTTTTATTTCATGGGTGATAGAAAAGGGAAGAATTTATAAGATAAAATTAATATAGTGTAAAGATGGGAAAATAGAATTAGCTGCGCATTCAAGATTTGAAGAATTAGAGAAACATAACAGATAATTCAGTAAAACCTATATTATGGAATGTATATGAATAAATGCGAAATTTGGAGCACAATTCTCCGACGAATTCTGAGGTTAAAAAAGTTTTATATCTATAGTAATTTACGGATTAGGAGCTGAATATCTGTATTATATATTATCTACTTCTATCACTCTTCAGGTTTAACTAATTTACATATTAACTTTAAAAAAGTTTATTTCATTAATTAATTATCCTTCATTACTGTTCTTTTATTCGAGGATTGTTTTCACTTTCATATCAAAAATATTTCTGTTTAGGAATATCGTCTTATATAGTGTAAGAAAAGTGTTTGAAATTTGTATTTCACTTGGCCTTCAACAAGTTGGTATCTATTTGTAAAACTTTCCTTAATATTATAACAAGCCAATTTATGAATGAAATGTTCATTTAAAATTTTTATTTCAAAGATATCAAGTAGTGAATATATTTTACTTTGCAAATCAATAACGAGCAGGCGAAACCTGTGATATATATATATATATATATATATATATATATATATATATATATATATATATATATATATATATAAAAAGAAAAACAGACCACTTTAAGGTACCATTATAATAATTTATTTCACCAGAGTCATTTTAAAAGGACGCCGGATAATCAGATAGCACTTCCAACAACGAAATGAAACGAAAAATGAGATTAAAATTGATGGGTAGTGTAAGTTTTGTAATTTAACAGGGGGTGTGAGAGGGATAGTTAAAGAGACATGGTAGAGTATAGGGAAGAGTTTTCATATCTCTCTCAAGTGTACTTTATATTGGGGTAGGAGGAGTGACCAGACCTTAACCTATTTAGATGGTTAACTGAACGGAAATGATATATAGAAATGGGAGGGGAGTATATATATTTGTTTCTCTTTTAGCAGTATTGATCTATTCTGTTTCTTTTCCACTCATATAAGTTACGGACACATAAATTAAATTTAGCCTTTCGCTAATTTATAAAAGATGAAAAAACCAGAAATCAGAATATTACAAAGGAGCTGCTTTTCTTCAGATACAAAACGAATTGCGTTCGTTTCCTATGAAAAGTAGCATGACTAAAGAAACCTTCCTATGGTGTGCGTGTGTGTCTGCGTGCGAGTGTGCGTCCGTGTGTGTGCGTGTATGCGAGTGTGTGTATGTGTGCGCGTTCCCATTTACCTGTGCGCGCGTGTGTGCGTTTGTGTATGTGGGTTGGTCTGTGTTAGCGTGCGTTTGCATGTTTTGTGCACTCGCGTCTGTGCATGTGTGCATGCGCGAGCGTGTAAGTATCTGCGTGTGCGTGCACATGTTTTGTGCGCGCGCGTCTGTGCATTTCTGCACACGTGCGTGTGTGTATATGTGTGTGCATTTTTCTGTGCGCACGTCCGCGCATGTGTACACGTGTGAGTGTATATACGTGTGTGCGCGTGCGCGCGTGTGTGTGTGTGTGTGTGTGTGTGTGTGTGTGTGTGTGTACATGCACAAAGAAATGCTGAAAAATTTTGCTTGAGACTCTACCCCCAAATCTGAACAAATATCAATGTATCGGCTAGTCGTGTAGAAACTTAAACGAACCCCGGCTTTGTCAAGCCTTGAACTTTTCAGCATTCCGTCAAACACCTGCCCATCACTCGCTCATCGGTTTTTTAATCGTTTCACTCCCAAGCAAGGCGATAACGCCACTAAGACGCAAAGGGTTACTAGAAGTGAAAGAGATTCAGAAGAATGAGTAAAAATGACAATAAAAAAACAGATTTCAGGAAGACAGAAGATGGTGATTGACACTGCATTTGCATTTTTGAAGATCGTAGGTGGCAAAGAATCAAGAAACCGGGAGGGAATTCCACAGGCGTGAAGTGCAAGAAGAAACTATTATAATGGAACTTACGTTTCCATCTAACTATTTCAACAGTAAAACAATGAGACCTAATTGCCAATCTAGTAGTAAGCTTCAATTCATGCTGCCGAGGTACCAAGGAGGTGAACTCATTTGAACAACTGCCATAAACATATTTATAGAAAAGACAGAGGGAAGCCATGTCACCTTGGCGGAAATGCGGAGTCGAAATTGCAGGTCAGGACCAATAACATTGCAGACTCTTAGGGTGTTTTTCGTGAATCTCGCGAAATATATCAAGAGTACCAAACCTCATATGGCAGCAATATTCAATACGCAGACGAATGGTAGATTTATAAACTTGCAAGATGGATTCCCTGTGTCTGGCACGACACAGGGAATCAACTTTCCTCGTATTACACCTAGTAAATGATTCAATATAATCACTCCACTTTCATTTAAAAACGTGAGACTAAGAAAACGCAATGTCTTGTCCTCATGGAAGTTAGCATCAGCCAATGCCGAAGGAAGGAATAAACGGTCTTTATGGTGATTCAAAAATAGCAGTTTCAGTGTACATTTTGAAATTTCTTTCTTATCTACCTACCAACCTACCAAAACTACCTTAGTCCTTAGTATGACGATGAACTACATCTGGCAGCAAGGACACTAATCGGGAGATTGGAGTTTTTGACGAGCTTGGAACCACTTCTTAATTGCTATTGTTCACCCTAACCCGGAGTGTTAATACGTGTTAGGGTTCCAGCTACAGACAAAAAGTCAGCCCCAGCCACTAACAAAACTCAAAGCACTAGAAAAATATAATATATAGGTTTATAGTAAAAATACCAGCAATACATTTTTACAAAAAATAAATTCCCAATAATACATTTTCATAGTAAAATGACCAACAATACATCATATAACAAAAATGACCAACAATACATTTTTATAGCAAAATGACAATCAATAATTTTTTTTAGTAAAATTGAAGACGTTGTCAAAAAAATAATTAAAAAAAAAATGTTTGCTGTAATTGATCTGATTTCTTGTAAAGAGAAACAAATTTTCGCTCCTTGTTTGATTTTGCAAGATATTTGATAAAAAAATGCAGTTATTAAATTTACTCATGAAAAAATGTCATTGTCTTGAATTAAATATATTATATATAATAATACTGAATTTTCATATTTAGATTTCGGCATTAAATAACCCATAGAGGTGTTGATATGCCACTAAAAACAAACAATCAAAGCAAAACTACAGACATAAATCTCTCTCTCTCTCTCTTCCTCTCTCCCTGCTCTCCCCCCTCTCTCTCTCTCTCTCTCCATTCCAGGCTGTTTCTTCGATCTTTCCTATTGTTTTCTCTCTGTCATAAACGCAGCTGCCTCGAGAGACAAATACAAAAGGTTTGTATACGAAAATGTTGATTAACAATTTATTTATTTATTTTTATTTTTTATTTTTTTATTTTATTTTTTTATTTTTTTTTGCAGTTGTTCTGCTTTTGGGAAATGTCGCTAATAACTAATAGATTTCTGAGTTTCAATGTCAAGGCTTTTTGTACGTGGAACTTGTTTTGACCTATAACACACACACAAACACACATATATATCAGGTCATCCCATAAGTTCTGTCCGAATTTTAACTTTTTGTTACAATGAACGAAATTTAAAGAGTATTTTATAATGTCTAATGGAGCTGAACATTATTTTTATGTTTAGATGCATTTAAACTGATCAAATTTTACTTCAGAGAACAATAAAATTAAATTTTGTTTGATTAAAACCCTGCTAACATGGAAGTACACAAGAATCATTTGAGGAACATAATGCTTTATGAGTTCAAGAAAGAAAACTCAGCAGCCGAAGCTGCTAGAAACATTCACTCAGTTTATGGAGAGGAATGTGTGAATGAAAGAACTTGCAGAAGATGGTTTTCAAAATTCAGAGGTGGAGATTTCACCCTTGAAGATGAAGATCGAACCGGACGTCCAGTTGAGTTTGATGAAAAGCTTCTTGAAGCAGCCCTTGAAGAAAATCCTGCTTTATCAGTTGAGGAATTGGTAGTGGTTCTCAGTTCAAACCATACAACTGTTCATCGTCATCTCCGACAACTTGGAAAAGTTCCTAAACTTGGAAAATGGGTGCCTCATGAATTGTCTGAAAACAACCTCAAATCCCGAGTTGATATCTGCTCTTCTCTCCATTCTCGTCAAATTGTTTCACCTTTTTTGGATAGACTTGTGACTGGCGACGAAAAATGGATCTTTTATCGAAATGTTAAGCGTCATAGACAGTGGCTTGGTAAAGAGGAAGGACCCCAGCCACAGACGAGAAGGGAACATCATGGGCAAAAGGTTCTTCTTTCAATCTCGTGGGATCGCCAAGGAATGATTCACTTTGAATTCTTACCACCTAATGCAACAATTAATGCTCAAATATACTGTCAGTAATTTGAACCAAGCTTTGAGGAAAAAAAGACCTGCTCTAGTGAATCGAAAAGAGGTGATGTTTCATCAGGACAATGCGCGACCGCACACAACAAGAATCACGTCACAAAAGATCGAAGAACTTCGTTGGGAGAAAATTCCTCATCCACCTTATTCTCCCGATCTTGCTCCTTCAGACTACCATTTGTTTCGTAGCTTACAGAATCATTTGGAAGAAACAGCTTTTGTAACACAGGAAGACGTTAAAACTGACATTTGTGAGTTCTTCGAATCAAAGCCAAAAGAATTTTACAGTAATGGAATTAGTAAGCTTGCTAATAGATGGAAGGAAATCATAGATAATCAGGGAAAATACATTGTTGATTGACTCTGTAATTAAATGTAACATTTGGTCACTTGTTTTCTTTATTCGAAAATCGGACAGAACTTATGAGATGACCTGATATATATAGGGAGCGATAGTTAAATTGTCGTCTAAATGACGCCAAAATTAAAATAAAGTTGACATATTTTAACATATATTTACCAAAATTACACAAAAATATCTTGAAATACTAAACAGTAGATTTATTCAATAAAATCGTCATAGGCTTCAACCAGAACCTCTAGTCTTCGGAATCTCCTGTAACTCTTTTGGACGGTCTCCTTTCTTAAGTTGATGAATGCTGTCATAATCCTTGCCTTCAGTTCATCTTTGGTATTACAAAGAGTTTTGTTGATCTTTCGCTCAACTGCGCCCCACACATCATAATCAGGAGGTTTGAAGTCTGGGGAGTTAGGTGGACAGATGTAAGGAGGTGATGTGGTCGTAAAAATTGTCAAACAGTCTGACTGGGTTTTCCTGCTTGTGGAGCATGGTGCAGAGTTCTGCTGCCATTAGTCCGAATAATGTAAATGTTTTTGCATTTCTTTAAGACTTGGGCTACCACAGGTCCCTTCAATAAGTCTATCGGAATCTTTTCCAACCAATCTGAGGGCTCCAACTACAAATGGTATTATTAATGTCCTTATATGCCGCATTTTTAGATTTCTACTTCAAGATTCTCGTATTTTGATAGTTTTTCCAAAGATATATTGTAATCTATATGAAGTGCGATGACAATAAGAAATCACATTTTTTTTGTGGTATTTGATCACGGTGCCTGGGCGATCAGCTTCGATGGTTCTGTCTGCGTGAATTGTAAAGACCCATAAAATTATTACTGTTCCTATCTCCGTAACCGGGTCTGGGTGGTGTTCATACCAGTTCCTTGCAGTTTCCTTCCCGTAAAAATTGCATATTTTCGAGTTTTATATTCAGCTGGTGCTAACGCCGTGCAATCTGATACAAGATGGTCAATTGTTTCGTGATATTTATCACAGAATCTGTATTTAGGGTCAACACAATTTTTCAGTCTGTGTGCTTTGTAATTACTAGTCAGCAAACAGAGGACCAATTCCTGTGCAGCGAGAATAAAACCTTCGGTTTCAGCTTTTAACCCTGAAGTACGTAACCACAGATGGGGGTACGGGGCTTGTTTGTTATGGGCAAAGTATTGAACATGATGACGCTTATCTTGTTTCTGCATCTGATAGATTTGCTTTTGCTTTCTTTTTAGTTTCGTTGCAGCAGCAGTAGGTGTATTATGATTTAGTTCGATTTCTTCACCCACTTGAAATTCCATTTTGAATTTATTTGCTTCCTTTATTACTAAATAATGATAATTATTATTATTATTTTTATTATCATTATTATTATTATTATTAAATAATCTTTACAGAAAAGGTCTAAAAAACAACAGATGCTTTTTGTACACGCGAATATATAATAATAAAAATAATAATAATAATACTCTGGACTAAGGGGCCCACAAAAAGCGAAAATGAATTTGATACACATTCATAATAATATTGAAAATATAGTGAATTAAATGTTTGTAAATCAAACGTAAGTAATTTTGATACACTCTAATATATAATAATTAATAATGCATTAGCGTCATAGACAGTCATTACATGTGTACACGAAATAAGTTTGGGAGTAAAGGACTGTCAAAAAACGAAAATGATTTTGATACGCCCTCATATACAATGGTAATATTAATAATAGGAGAGTCATAGATAGTCATTAGATGTGGACGTGAAATAAGTTTTTGGATAAAGGTGTGTTAAAAAACGAAAATGATTTTGATACGCCCTAATATACAATGGTAATATTAATAATATAGTTAAGGCATAGATGTAGACCCGAAATAAGTTTGCGGGCAAAGGACTGTTAAAAGCGATAATACACTGTAACCCGGATATAAGAGAGTTGTCGGGACCGGAGAAGAAGTCTCTTATATCCGGGTTTCTCTTATATCCGGGTTTGGTCTAATTTATATACATTAACACAGGCTCTCTTATATCCGGGTTTCTCTTATATCCGGGTCTCTTATATCCGGGTCTCTTATATCCGAGTTACACTGTACTTTTGATATACCCTAATATACAATGGCAATTGATGCAGCGTTATATAATATTAGTAATGTTGTTAATACTATAATTCAGTGATAGTCTTTTGATGTGTAGATAAAGTAAGTTTTGTAGTAAAAAATGTGTAATTTCTTTATCTACTGAGCCATCGCCTAAAGAAGACCGGGCGGGGTACAACGGCCGAAACGTTGTGAATATGAGAATGAAGATGGGAATAATAGAGCGAATAATGTATGTTATCATAATAATACCTCATCTCAGAGATATAGACGAATATGCATCTAGTATACATGTAATTATCCTATTCTCTAGTGTCACTGTATAAGTGCTGCCCGTACCATATAATATAGTATGAATTCCCATATGGTTGAGTCATAAACCGGTTCCCCTACCAGGCCTTGTTTCGTCAGGAAGGTGGACAAGCAGGAGTAAAAGAAAGACATTTAAAAAGGGAAAATTTCTTTAGGGCCAAAAGTCATCTTGTACATTTGGGTAAACTGGTCTTCATAGATATGAAAACAGGCGGTGCAATGGCCATAGTGACCTCCCCGCCGCCAATAATGGAGCCAACGGTCACCTGTCCGCGATCCTTTAAGTTGGATGACATCGGCTGGGGTTTGGCCTGGAGAGCGATGGGCTCCGCCCGATCTACTTGATTAAGATACCCATAAATAAATAACTCTCCTTCTTTCAATCTAGATATGTGGAGTGAATTGGTCAGGTGTTCTGTTGCGCAGCGACCCTAAAACCACACCTGGTCATGGGACTGATAACGATGATGATGACTCTCCTAATAATGTTTACTTAAGTTTCTGACTATTGACAAAGAAAAATTAGCAAATTTACTATAAAAATTAGAAAAAAATATTTGAAATAGAATCACCATTTTTATTCAGTACGTCCATCGGCCTGTGCATTCGAGTATTTGTGGAAATAATCATTCTTCGGCTGATGAAGTTCACAAGACCCGAAACCCGTGTAACAGAAAATATAAAAAATAAAATATAATATATAAAAAATCCGCACTATATCCAAAACCGGATGTGGCGTCTTCTCTCTTTAAAATATACTCTTTTATCCCGTTGAAACAACTACAACATCTCCTTTATATATATATATATATATATATATATATATATATATATATATAATAAACAAACAAACAAACACTTTCCAGTTTCTGGTCGTCAGACCTATTGAGGTAATTTTAATTTATTGACCCTCTTAACCTCAATGATCCCAACTCAGTTTCCTTACACACAGTTTTGTTTTTCATTCTGACCGGAAGTAGCCGAAACCAACAAATGTTGGCGAAGTGCGTCGTTTATATTCTTTTCCACTTAATTTCAATATGTCCACTTTTCTGTGTATAACACTTGCATTAAATCATTATCACTGATAAGCAGCGAATGTTCCTTTTCAATGAGCAGTACCTCCCCAACACACCCAAATAGGGTCATGTTTAATTTTCTAAACTGGGGCTTACCAAAAGAAAAGTACGGTGGAATTTTTTAGAGAGGTTTTCTGAATAACGTTGACGTAAACAGAGGTGTTCAGAAATGCAGTTATGAGGATATGTAGGATAGATAACGGTTGACACAAGATTTGAAGACATTGAAATTGTAGTGATTGGAGAAGCATCCTATCTGGAGTCTGTTCCGAAGAAACTCTTCGAAAGGAACTTCCTTTTTATGAAAGGAAAAAAAGGGATTAGGGGTTAATTCGATTCCTGATTCGTATTCAGGGCATGGTGTATCTTAGCTGTAAATGACTGAATGGTGAAATTACATTTTCCATGAAAGAGCAAGAGGCTTACGAAGTTTTGTCTGTAGGAAAGTTGTACGTAGGAAAATAATTCATCAGCCACAAGGCCGTGTAAACGTTTTGGAAGTCTGTCAAGTGTGAAAATTGATATGCAAAACATTCGTAAGAATAACAATTTTTGAGAGTCGTATTATTTAAACGATGCCTGAGAGAAAAGATGGATTCATACCTTTCAAAAGGGTATTTATCTAATTCAGTCAGTTGTGCTATCGGTAATACACGCTTGGACTATCATGTCTCTCTTGATTCATGACTTACTTGATAGAAGATTTTTCCCGCAATGGCTTCAGTCAGTTGTGATACATGACTGACGATGCAGATTTTTTCCCGCTGTAGGTTGCCATTTTCTTTCTGCGGTAGACCAGTTGCCATCCAAGGCTATAGAACCCGGTCTGTCTTGTTATTTACCCATAGGGGAGAAGAGGAGGATTCATACCTTTTTCAAGAGTATTAGCACATAAGTGAATGTAATGGATTCGACTGGAATTCGAACTCGGCTCTCCGATTCCTCAATCCGAGACGCTATCCATAACTCCACCGTGCAATGGCTTACTATTTCATTCGATAGACTGGTTGCCAACTTGCTACCCAGCCCGTAGCTGGGAGGGGGAGAAGTGATGAATTTATAACTTCCCCACCGGTATTTACGACTAAGTAACTGTAATGAACCCGACTAGAATTCGAACTTATCTCTCTGATTTCTTCTAGCCCAATACTTAAAAGAGAGGATTAGGCAACCGCAGGCCAGACATGGTAGCAATAATCCCTTTTTGGTTAGCTTTGCTTTGCTTTGGTTTATCTTGTTTTATGACATATCAATGGGTTATTTAATGCCGACAAGTTTTTTTTATTGCTGCTAATATTTTTTCCTTCAAAAATGTATGGTTTGGTTTGTTTTGTTTTACGGCATATCAACCTCAATGGCTTACTTAATGCCGACAAGATTTTTACTACTGGTAATATATTTTTCTTCAAAAATGTATTTTCATAGTGTTTTAACCCCAGTTTGGGGATTAACTATTTGCCCATAGCTGGGACCCTAACAGGTGCTGCTACCATGGGTCAGGGTGGACCTGGGAAAACCAGCAATTAAGAGGTGGTTCCACGCTCCTCAAAACCTCCTGATCAGAGGCCTTGCTGTTGGACGTAGTTTATCGCGGATGTAGTTTATCGTCATACCCAGGACGGCTATTTTTGGTATGTATAATTTTTTTTCAGGTACAAAAATGCATTCATGCGAACTCCCTTCTCTAATACGACCTCCTATCTGTTGTGTCAGTCTATGAGTAATTTTATTTTGTTCTTTTGTTTTAACTGGATTAACCTGGCCATTGTTAAAATATGCCGTTCAAACCAATGCTTTTAAAGCAAAATGTAAACACAGAGAAATATACACAGTCACGCTTTTGGCGAGTAAACAGGTTGTGGCGGGAAAACATCCTCTAAGTATATGGCACAGATCAACGCACGGTCCTTTTGACATAACACCCAGGAGTGAAAACAAAACAAATAGGTAGGTCACTTGTAAGGTGGGGTGGGAGATTACATCGTCATCCGATGACCCAACTGTATTGAGAAAACAGGAAAAGAATCCACAAAGGGAAGTAGAAACTATATACAATGTAATCTCGTAAAGGTCGATTTTATACATTCCGTGTATATGAACCCTTTCGTTTCACCAAGTTGTAAACATTGCATTCATTGTAAATATGGACGCGCCTGTCCCAATTCTGTGGTATTTGGTTTAATGTTGTTTTTGCTTTGTTTGTTTTACCGCGTATTTTCTCTCTTGTTTGTATTATCGCATTTAAACCGAATCCAGTTTGTTTGCTCCGTAACAGCCGAATTATTAACAATTGCATTGCTACACACACATTGCGTACGAATCGGATTCAACTGATGACAGAATAACAAATTGGAGCCCAGTAAATTTTAAATTATTGCGCCGGAACAAAAACCTTTAGCGTTTCTGAAGTAAAATGAGCTGCTTTCGCTGGTTCCCAGACTTCATGAATTTACGCGTTCTACTAGGCTGGCATCTCGCTCACACCCGTTCACTGTCGAAACTGTTAAATGTAGCCGTCTGTTCTACTCCAATAGCTTCATGTCTCGCACATCTTGCCTGTGGAACTCCCTCCCCCTTTCCTGTTTCTCTGATAGCTATAATCTCCAACTATTCAAATGTAATATCAATCGACGTCACCAGATGCCTTGATCTATCCCCTATCCTTCTCTTCATCCTTTCCTCTATCACTCCTATTTGGTCTCACTCCAACTCTCTGTAACCCCTTGAGTGTCTACCCGCCTTGCTTGGGGTGAAACGCTTATAAAAAAAATTACATTTGTTAATCATATACAAATCTGAGGAGAAATGCTGGGAAAGTCCCACAAAATATATTAAGCCCAAGTCCAATGGGCTTACCTCCGGGTAAGCGCCCCTCCTTCGAGAGAGGGCTCGGTTTATTGCTCGATGGCTGAGTCATCCCTGAAAGGGGACTGCTAAGCAAGATTTGACAATCTTTACACGTATTACCGTTAAACCCACTTTAAACATGAACTTGTGTCGCATTCGGTAGCAACTGAAAAATACCCATACTTATCTGGCACAGGTCAGTTAGTGTAATCATCTCTTAGTTTCGTCTCTGTCTTGGGTAGAGTGTGACTCGGTTGTGTCCCTGTCCGCAGACAGAGGAAAAAAAATACTGAGAAGTACCCGACCCCGGGAGCGGCTTCCCGCGGTTGAACTGCCCTCATTTTACTAGAGATGGGGGATTGGTAGTTATATCGATGCCAGCGCAACCTATAGTTGCGGGGATTGGGCAATTTTTGGCCCGGGTGTACTCGCTCGGGTACCCCACATTAAACTCGACATTTTGTCATATTACGTCGCCGTGGGTAGACCGGTAAATACCCAGTACCTGGAACTTTTGATGGGAAAATATCAAAATAATATTAGATCAAGAGCAAGGAGGCCGTACCTCCAGGCAGTAACTCTCCTTCGGGAGAGATAAAAAAATTTAAAGCAAAGATAAACCAGTGTAAATTCCCTGGACCCTGGATTCCACGAACAATCAAAAAATGCTGAAAGATATCTCTAACGATTTCATAGTAAAACAAAATAAAAGAATCTGTATTTAACAAATGACCCACATCAATTTTAGTGTGCAAATCTAGCTGCTTATATTAAATGAGCTTTTTATGTAAAATCACAAGTGGCATTTATTAAACAAATACATCATAATTTTCATTCTCTCTAATAAAATATATAACCAGTAAGATTTATTAAACAAATACGTCCAAATTTTCATTGAATTTAATGATTAGATATATAACGAGTGGGATTTATTAAACAAAGATGCCAACATTTTTACATTTAATGTCTCTAATGAAAGACAGACTCAAAGAAAACAGCACAAAAGCTATAGTGTGGAGAAAAAGAGAGAGAAAAAGAGAGAGAGAGAGCCAGAGAAAAGAGAGAGAGAGAAAGGGACCGAAAGAGAGAAGCGAGAGAAAGAGGAAAAGAGTGAGGGGGAATAAAGAGTGAGAGGAAATGAAGAATAAGGAGAAAGAAAGAGTGAGAGAAAAGAGAGAAAGGGACAGAGAGAGAAAGCAAGAAAAGGAAAGAGTGAGGAGAAAGAAAGAGTGAGAGAAAAGAGAGAGAGAAAGGGACAGAGAGAGAGAGCGAGAGAAAGAGGAAGAGTGAGGAGAAAGAAAGAGTGAGAGAAAAGAGAGAGAAAAGGGACAGAGAGAGAAGCAAGAGAAAGAGGAAGAGGAGGAGAAAGAAAGAGTGAGAGAAAAGAGAGAGAGAAAGGGACAGAGAGAGAGAAGCGAGAGAAAGAGGAAGAGTGAGGAGAAAGAAAGAGTGAGAGAAAAGAGAGAGAGAAAGGGACAGAGAGAGAGAAGCAAGAGAAAGAGGAAGAGTGAGGAGAAAGAAAGAGTGAGAGAAAAGAGAGAGAGAAAGGGACAGAGAGAGAGAAGCGAGAGAAAGAGGAAGAGTGAGGAGAAAAGAAAGAGTGAGAGAAAAGAGAGAGAGAAAGGGACAGAGAGAGAGAAGCAAGAGAAAGAGGAAGAGTGAGGAGAAAGAAAGAGTGAGAGAAAAGAGAGAGTGAAGCAAAAAGGATAAAGGAACATTTTTTTTCTAAAATTAAAATACTTGTCCAAATTCAGTAACAAAATCATCGCCATTA
>CAHIKZ030000813.1:370000-437500 GCA_903632075.3 Acanthosepion pharaonis | reverse complement strand
CGTCCTGGTATATTGTTATTTTTTTCCTAATAAAACTCTTTTGAAAAAATATGGCTCGAAGTCTTTACCCCAAACGGTAGACGAGTCCTTCTTAGTAAGCCTATAAGGGTGTTTATCGTGGTGATTTCCTTGAATTTCTCATCAATTTCTATTTGGTTGTATGCTGCCTTCAGATCAAGTTTTAGAAAATGTTCCATTTTTGCTAACTCGTGGCTCGCAGTTTCGATATTTGGTAAAGGAAAAGAGTCTAAACATATCTGATGATTTAGCCCTATCTTGTAATCACCACATCATCCTTAAATCTCCGTCAGGATTCTTTATTGCTATTATTGGTGACACCCAAATGCTACCACCTTCAATTACTCTTTCTAGTATGCCTTGTTGTTTCATTTTGTTTAATTTGTCTACATCAAAGGTAGGATATGAATTGGAACTTTTCTTAACTCTATATATTTTGGGTGATAATTATCTTTTAGTCGAATGCTTGCTTTATAGCCTTTCAATAATTATATTTCATTTTCTTCTGCTTCCATGAAATTCATTAGTCTTGCTGTATCTACTTTTAATACATCAATTCCATGATTATTTATGCATTCTACAACTGTAATGGGAATTATTTTTAAAAATTTGTCGGGTTCAAAATTGCCTTGAAATATACCCATTATTTTTATAGCCGTTCCATCAAATTGCTTTAGTTGGATGCTGTTTTTTTTTTGTTTTTTGTTTTTTGTTTTAATTTAGGCCATCCTAATTTTATGCAGAAAATTTTTGGTATCAACGTGACTTCACTGCCTGTATCATCTTGCATGTTAAATATTTGGCCATTTATCCTTATTTTTTCTCTACTTCTTTTTTATGTATTTATTGTAAATATTTCAGCTTTTTCTTCGGAGGGGGTTGGTACCCTTTGCACTCTTTCTATTTTCTTTTCGTATTTGCATATGTTCTGAAAATGATCTCTTTTTATGCAATTTGAGCATATTTTTCTTACAGCTGGACGTTTTTATTTGTCTCTCTTCTGATTTTTTCCAAAATATCTACATTTAATTATGGATTTGGTCATGCTCGTCCTGTACGTCTCGAATTATTCTTTTGGTTGATTAAATTCTCTAATCAACTGTAATTGTTGTAAAAGCTCGACGCATGCTGCTACTCTGTAGATATTCTACAATTTTTCCTTTGTGGTTTTGGTCTTGCAAGCCTTCAGTTATTCTGAGAAGGATTAATTCATCGTCTATAGTCATTTCCTGAGCTCGCAATTTTTCAAATTCACAATACTTGGCTCGTTCTCTCGATGTATGTAAGTATTGTATAATGGACTCATTGGGTGCTTGTCTTGTCTCTAAAAACATGGTTCTTTCGGTAATGACCAATCTTTTCTTCGGGCTTATGCTTTTTTTTTTTTTTTTTTTCTTAATTTTAATAATTTCTTCAAATTTCTTCTAATTCCCTCGGATAACATATTGTTCGAAATTTACTTCACAGTTTCGCACCCAGCGGTAGCAAGAAATACATGCGTTATCTCGTTATCTCCTCGGTTGGTCTCTGTGTCCCTTAATTTTGTCACTCTTGCAAATGCAGCAGAAGTTCTTATCAATGTTTCTAAGTGTTCTGAGTCGTCCAGTAAATCTAACGATCCTATCGGCAACGCCATTGTAATGTCTTGCATATCTCTGCGTAGTGGCAGTCGGAGTACAGTTCTTCATGCCCCGAATAGCAAACGGATTTGCTAGGCACAGCCATCTTATGTTCGCCAGTTGTTCTCTATTTATACTTGTTTATATAATTTGCAAGCAATACTACAAATATTTTAATTGTTTAGATAATGTAATACTTGACAAATTTAAAATTTTTAATTAATCGGTAACTATAAAAAAAGTCAATTTTCAATTACTATGGTTAAAATGAAGAATGTTTTACTGCACTAATCGAGTATTATGTATGCAGTAAACGAATTTTGGTAGATAAAAATTTTAGCGCACTAATCGGAAACGCATTTCGAATGCGCATTAGTCGGGGAATTCCTGTTTATAATAAATAAACGGAGCGTCTACTCAAATACGAATATCCACTAAAAATAAGTAGTAATACACCTCTAACACAAGGGAATTACACCGGTTCTCACTATATATAGTGCCAGTAATACCTACCCGGTGTAAGCAGCGACAGTACTACAACTGCCTAGCTGAGTAGTACCCGTTTCCTATCTGTGATGTTAAATACACTTGTTCCTTAAACCAACTTCGACTTGATTTTCTTATTTTTACTATTGTGCCACGACACAACAGATTGGCGACGTCGGAATCGAAACGATATCACTGCAGACAATCACCTAAAGGGATTGAAATACAAGGATTCGCAGGATTTTTACGGCAAAACACCTTCGTCATTTCGAACAGATATGTGGATACGCAAAGATTAATAGCAAATTAATTACTACAATATTAATTTTGCGACGTAAAAAAAATTATTAGAAACAACCAAAAATTTGCTACCAAAAGTCTACAGCGTGAGAACGCGAATAATATTGTCAATTATAGTTGAAAATACTGACACGAAGGGTTTCGAAAAAAAGAGGTTCACTGTTTTTTTTTGTTTCTTTACAAGAAACCAGAGTTTTTTTGTCACGGTAAGATTTTTTTTTTTCTCCTTTTCAAAGTTAAATGATTTGTCGAGTGAAAAATATATATTCGCGTAAGTCATTTGTGCTTAACAAAGACTGTTAAAAATTCGAGTCATATTTGTGCAAAACCACAAAGAGGTTGGAAAAAAATTTTGTGACTTCCCATTAGTCGACACTCCTTAAAGCGACGGATTTTTTTTTTTTTTTACGAGAAATACATATTTCTTGTTTGTGTATTAGTTGAGCAAACTAATTTTAGTAAGCAAGCCTTGGGAAAACTGATTTGTTTAATACAAGTGTAAACTGTATGGTGCGTAAATTGAATTCGTACCATGGACGCAGAATTAAGAGAGTCTTCTTCAGTTGTTCAAATTTCAAACGGAACAAAGCGATGCAAAAACAACAACTTCAACGACAACTTGAAAGTGAGGAGAAATTTAAAAAAAGAGTTGTTGGAACAACAGAAACGCGTCGAACAAATCTTTATGAAAACACAGGAGGAACAGAGGAAACTTCTGGAGGCAACACAGTTAACGAATGCAAGCGAGAATCATAACGCATTCTCCCAGACGGCTGTGTGGAACGCTATTGAAAGTTTCAATTATAATCCAGAAGACGATGTCACGTTTGCTCATTTCTATAGAAGATATGAGGATATTTTTGTATCGGATTGCGGTACATGGACAGACGCTAAAAAAGTTAGGTTTCTGCTAAGAAAATTGGGAACTGCCGAGCATACAAAGTTCGTGAATTTTATCCTTCCAAAAAAGACCAGTGAGTTGAACTTTCAAGAGACAGTTACTCTACTAACAGAACTGTTTTCTACAAAAACTTCTCTTTTTCACAGGAGATATAAGTGTATGAATGTCACTAGAAGAGAGGAAGATGATTACACTACTTATGCAAGTATTGTAAACAAGCATTGCGACGACTTTAAACTGGAGGAATTATCATCAGATAATTTTAAATGTTTAATATTTGTGCAAGGGCTGGTTTTAGGTAAAGACGCTGAGATCAGGCGTCGTGTTTTAAATAAACTCGAAAATGAGCCGAATTTAAAACTACAAAGCTTAGCGGAAGACTGTGAACGGTTTGTTGCGTTGAAACAGGACAGTCGTGACATAGAGGAAAGCGGAGTGTCGCACATTAAAAAGGTCCATCAGAAGAAAAATTTAACTTCAAAAAATAACCAGAGGAAAAAAACAGGGAAAAGATCCACCTGGACCGTGTTGGAGGTGTGGAGATAAACATTGGTACAATGAGTGTACCTACAAATTCAAACAATGTGACAACTTCTACCAGAAGGGGCATAAGGCATCACATTGTAGGAACAAATCTGGTAGAAAGAAGACATCCATTAAACTAACGAAAATTGAACCAGAGGAACGAAAAGTCAAAATGTTTAAAAAGAAAGTAAGACTACAGCTTGATAGTGGGTCTGATATTTCCATCATTAATATACAGACATGGAAGAAGCTTGGGAGACCCACTATGATTAAATCACATAAAACGGCGAGAAGCGTCAGTGGTGAAAAAATCACCTTCGAAGGAGAATTATTGACGAATATTTCTTTTCAGAATAAGACCGAAAAAGCGAAAATTTTTGTCATGCGAAAATCAAATAACCTCTTTGGAACGGATCTGTTCGAAAAATTTAGACTATGGGATCTGCCTTTAAGCTCTTTTTGTCAAAAAGTTGAGGATGCGAATGTGGAGGCAGAAAAACTTAAGAGGGAGTTAAAAGAGAATTTTCCAGACGTATTTACAGGCGGTCTTGGAAGGTGTACAAAAGCGGTAGCAAAATTTGAAGTCAAAGAAAATGAACAGCCAGTGTTCAAAAAGAAAAGAAAGGTTCCATACGCCGCTATAGAACAAATAGACGGTGAATTAGAAAGACTCGAAAACATGGGTGTCCTCGAAAAAATGATCACAGTGAGTGGGCTACGCCAACAGTTTACATTAAAAAAGAAGAGCAAGGAGATTAGGGTTTGTGCCGATTTCTCAACAGGTTTAAACAATGCATTAAAGGATCACCATTATCCCCTTCCGAGCCCTGAAGAAATATTCGCGAAACTGAGTGGAGGGAAATATTTTTCTAAAATCGACCTCAGTGACGCGTATTTACAAATCCCAGTCGATCAGGAGTGTTCAAAGCTGCTATGCATCAATACCCATAAGGGATTATACAAGTTTAACAGACTTCCTTTTGGGGTCAAAGTCGCCCCTGCGATTTTTTCAGCAAACAATGGACATGATGTTAAGTGGGCTGGACTTCGCAGTAGGGTACCTGGACGATGTGTTAATGAACAGCGCTAGCAAAGAACAACACAAAGCTCATGTAAACCAAGTATTCAAAAGGATCCAGGATTATGGATTTAAACTGAATCAGGAAAAATATACCTTTTTCATGGAAAAAAATAAAATACTTGGGGCAAATTATCGATGAACATGGAAGAAGGCCGGATCTAGATAGATCGAGTGCAATAAGGGACATGCCTGCTCCAGAAAATATTGCGTCTCTACAAAGTTTCTTAGGGTTGGCGAATTATTACAATGTATTCGTGCCAAATATGCATAAACTAAGATCACCCTTAAATGAATTGTTAAGGAAGGACCAAAAATGGGTCTGGACGCAAGAGTGCGAAGAAGCATTTCAGGAAATTAAAGATATATTAACGTCTGACTTGTTTCTGGCACATTATAATCCCAAGCGTGATATTATAGTTGCAAGCGATGCCAGTGCCTATGGCATAGGAGCATGCATACTACACAAAATGGATGATGGAAAAATAAAACCCATAGCCCATGCATCCCGTTCACTTTTACCAGCCGAAAAGAACTACTCGCAAATTGAGAAAGAGGCGCTAAGCATTATATTCGCAGTAAAGAAATTTCATCGTTTCTTGCACGGTAGACAATTTCTGTTACAAACAGATCACAAACCTTTACTAACGATTTTTGGATCGAAAAAGGGACTACCACAACATACGGCGAATAGACTCCAAAGATGGGGTACCATTCTTCTGAATTATAATTTTCAAATGGAGTATGTACCATCTAAAAAACTTGGTCATGCAGATGGCTTATCAAGGTTAATACCTAAGCACACAGAACCATTGGAGGATATGGTAATAGCAGCCATTCAAGCGGAAGTTGAAGTAAAAAATACTTTATGTGACACGATAAGAGAACTTCCAGTAACGCTTGATGAGATTAAGAGTAAGGCAGAGGTGGACGAATTTATTATAAGCACGAAAGAAAAAAATCAACAGTAACCAACTGGATGAGGAAATTTATTCAATTTGTGATAACGTCCTGTTATATAGCGACAGGGTCGTAATTCCTACGACATTACAGAAAAGAATGCTCAAGGAATTCCATGTAGGACATCCAGGCATATCAAGAATGAAAAGCCTTATGCGCTCTTTCGTTTTCTGGCCAAACATGGATAAGGATATAGAAGAAAAAAAGTCAGGGAGTGTAGAGGATGCGCATTAGCTATGAAAGCTCCTCCGACTCAATTCGGATCGTGGGCAAAACCGGACCGACCTTGGTCGAGAATTCACTTGGATTTTGCTGGACCGTTAGATGGTTTCTACTATCTCATTGTTATAGACAGTATATCTAAGTGACCGGAAGTACTGAAATGCAAGAACCCCACATCCGAGGCAGCTATTAACTTCCTGTATGAACTATTCGCTAGGTTTGAGTTGTAGACTGCATTGTCACAGACAATGGAACGCAATTCACGTCTACCGAATTTAAACATCTCTGCGAGGATTATCTAATCGAGCATATAACCATTCCACCATACCATCCAAGAAGCAATGGGCAAGCGGAGAGATTCGTGGATACGTTCAAGAGAGCCCTGAGAAAGGCTAGTGGATCACCGACGGATAAGTCAATCCAACAGTTCTTACAAGTTTACAGGGTCACTCTGAATGCAAACATCGAAACGTCGAAGACACCTGCTGAGGTCATGTTCGGACGCAAGGTTAGATCAATTTTCCACAAGTTGTTACCAAACCAGGATAGGCCAAACCTCAAAAAACCAATAACAAATAACGGTATAAAGTTGGCGAAAGAGTTTTCTACAAGATTCATAGAAATAATAGGACCTTTTGGGAGTCCGGCACTATTGAGAAACAAATAGGCAACATGGTCTATATGATTAAGGGACCAGATTTCGTGCACAAACGTCACACTAACCTAATCTGGAAAAGATACTCGAACAGTGAGGTGACCAGATCGCCCGAGGAGGACATCATGGACACAGTGTTTGATACTTTTCAGGTGCCCATACCAGAGACAGCTCCTGAGAATAGGAGGTCAGAAAGAAAACGGAAATCAACGGAGTTGATTAGGGTGAACCCAAAACAAAAACGTTATTAATTCCCAGACGGGATATTTTCAAAGGGGGGTGTTGCACCAGCCTCTAAAACAAGAGAATTACACCGGTTCTCACTATATATAGTGCCAGTAATACCTACCCGGTGTAAGCAGCGACAGTACTACAACTGCCTAGCTGAGTAGTACCCGTTTCCTACCTTTGTATTTGTGATGTTAAATACACTTGTTCCTTAAACCAACTTCGACTTGATTTTCTTATTTTTACTATTGTGCCACGACACATTTCAGGAAGGTGACTTCTTGATTTTGTCAGTCTGTAGTAAATGGTCCAAACGTTCCTGAAAACTATAACACTGGCAGTTAGGTACACAGAACTATTTGGGTGTCGTCGACGACCCAGAGCTTTACCGTTCTGAGCTTGCTCAGACTATTAATAATGCCAGATAACGAGATCTCTCACTGAAATTTTCACTAAGGTCCTCTCAGCATAGCTGTAGTTAGGCTCTGTGCTTGTTGAACAAACACAAATATGCCTTAGTAGACGCCTGCAATACGGATTATCTAGCCGCCCTAGCAGACAGGCATACTCGGCTTCGAGTGGCCAGCTATTACGTAAATTAAGGAGAGATGCACCGGTAACGTATCTGTTATCGGCGATTAAACTTGAAATAGGCAAACTGAGTTTAAATCCGGGTCTCGTCTGTCGCGTTCCCTTCCGCATTAATACCGTTAGAAAAGGCAGCAAACCATCTCTCACCATCGCATTAACCGTTTTCAAAATAGTAGGGTAGACTGGTCTGTCTTGCCTTGCCAAATTAGAAGTAGCACTCTGAATTCGAAACCGTGTGGATAGTGTAAAAATGATGATCACTTCATTATATTTCTCAATTTACACACAAAAAAGGAATCCCTGAAGATTTAGGGTCGCTTACGTCTTGAATGGACATGGCATTAGAAATAAAAAAAAAGATTAAACCTTTGAACCTGAGCAGTATACCGGCAGTTGCGTGAAACTGTATATACCGTACCCCTCAGGAGGTCAGAGTTCAAAAGACTAAGGAAACTTTACAAATATTTTCTAAACAACTCAAGTAATTTTGGTAACTCATATTTGCGCACCACACTGCATCTCTTTGGCCAATGATTTATTTGGGGGCGGGATTTATTTTTATTTATTTATCTATTTTGTTTTAACCACCAAATTTCTTTCGAGCGGAATGTATTGAAGGCCACAGGTGTTGGATTTATTCTCCAAAACAGTCGCTTTCAGTGAACCCCGTGGCGAGAAATAGAGTATTCTAAAGAGCCTACTGATCGGGGGGTATAGCTTTCGATCGAGACCCCACCGAAGAGACAGAAAGTCTCGTTGAGAAGTAGTCACCCTCTGTCGACTCATTCAGCATTAACGAGAAGCAGAAGTAGTCGACAAGGCGTCTTGAGAACAGGGGAACTCTCAGATTCACTTTAGCTGATCGCAGAACAACAGAAAAGAAGTACAAAAGAGACTGCTGCGTAAATTAATACGCACAGCTGGCTATTCGGTCTCCTGTAGTCGGTGTGGAAAAGCCATTCTTATTTAGGTCTTACAGACCAGATGAGAGCGTGCAACACATGGAAAGCCCTGGCAATTCTTTGCAAACAAAATCAAATCATAATAATGAGCAGTAAAAATGGCGAGTAGAATTTATTGAACAAGTCTTTCACGGAATTTAATTTAGACTTTAATAGCGATAAACACTGTATTTACCTGTTCTACACCAAACCCCACCCTTGAACAGATTAAATGATTTTCCGCGCGAATAATTTAAATATTTCTGTTGTTAGGGAAAAAAGTCTTTACTGAATGATCATCCTTGGAATTTTGACTGTTGATGTAACTAGAGGGCGTGCATGTGGCTGAATGTAAAGTCACCACAATTCGTGATAAAAATGTTGTTCCACTGTTTTTGTTGTTTTTTTTTTCCATTTTTATCACATGAAAACCTTAAATCTAGTAATTCGTACACTATTTACATTATTCGGACTATTATCCTCCTCTTTGTCGCCATTTTTATTACAGCGTTTCGGCCGTTGTACGCCCTGGCCTTCTTCAGGTGGTTGGAATATCGAACTGAACCCTTTATTTCGCTCACTGGGGTAGACTGCTCTAGTTCCACGTGCCATGTTTAATGGAAGTCAGTTGTCAGTTAACTCCTGTTAATTCCCCTCTCCAACTGCTCCTCTGCCTTAACCGGGTATTGAACTCACATTTTTTTGGATCCTGTCACTGGATCTAACTAACGCCTTTGTCCACTGTGCCTTGAGGACATCTGTGTATGAATTTCTGGTTATTATAAACCTATGTCTTCAGCAACTTTTTTACCAGTGCTCATATTGCAATTTTTTTGCTGTTATCATCCATGTTTTTACCAGAGCTCATATTCAATTTTTGTTGTTATTATATGTAATAAGGAGTGCCAGAGAAAAGCGACAGTCTGTTTCATGCTAGATGCAATCGTAATTGCATCTAGCATGAAACAGACTGTCGTCTCTAAGTGTTGACTTCTATGTTCACTTTTATATTTACACACGCTCTATCTCTGATATTGAGTACTTTATCCCATAAATATAGCACATCTTAAGACTATATTTCTTCATATATATATATATATATATATATATATTGAAATCAACACCTAGAAACGATAATCTGCAGCGAACAATTTCCATTCCCTTCGTCTTCCATTGGTGAGATGTAAGTTCCAATCGAGCAGCTTCTGCCCACGAACCGCTGCCTTGTGGAATCGACTCCCAAGAGGTTGCTTCCCGATCACTACAATCTTAACCTGTTCAAGTCTAGGGTTAACCGTTATTTTCCCACATATCCGCATAAATTGTGCCTCTTACTCTATAACCCTCAACCTCGAGTGTTCCTCGGGCCTTGTGTACTGTAAAAAATATCTATCTATCTATCTATCTATCTATCTATCTATCTATCTCATTTGTATATATAAAGTGGTTATTAATGTTTAACGCATAAAATCAGTCAATAATCCCCCCCTTCAACTAATTTCATTATCGTCTCAGCAGCTGGTTGCCATCATCGTATAATTAATAGCTTCCAGTAAAATGTTTCTCTTATCATTCTTCGCCCCAGTCACCTCTGATCTTTGTTTTTTAAAAAAAAAATAGGTCACTTTATCTTATTTTTAGATGAATGTTCCATGTTTGTCGCATTGAGCATTTTCAACAAATTACGTATCATTACTCGCTTTCTCCATTAAGAATTTGCTGTTCTGATAAGGTCAGCGGGTCATATGGGCTCAGATACAAATTTAGATCACGTGGTATATGAGCAATTTAACCCATCTTGTATAAGATTTAGCTAATCTTAGTAAAAAAAAATATGCATACGAAATCTGACCGGAGTGTAACCAACTATTCTGGATATCGGATATGGGAATAGGTTACACGGCCTTGATATAACGTTAATTGATTGGTTTGTTTAAAGGTATATCAACATCCTCATGGGTCGTTTAATACCGAAATTTAATTTTCTTCTTACTTCTTATTTGATTGGTTTGTTTAAAGGTATATCAACATCCTTATGGGTCATTTAATACCGAAATTTAATTTTCTTCTTACCTCTTATTTGATTGGTTTGTTTAAAGGTATATCGACATCCTTATGGGTCATTTAATACCGAAATTTAATTTTCTTCTTACCTCTTATTTGATTGGTTTGTTTAATGGTATATCAACATCCTTATGGGTCATTTAATACCGAAATTTAATTTTTCTTGTTACCTCTGATTTGATTTTTTTATTTAATGGTATATCAACATCCTTATGGGTCATTTAATACCGAAATTTAATTTTTTTTGTTTCCTCTGATTTGATTTTTTTGTTTAATGGTGTATCAACATCCTTATGGGTCATTTAATACCGAAATTTAATTTTTTTTGTTTCCTCTGATTTGATTTTTTTGTTTAATGGTGTATCAACATCCTTATGGGTCATTTAATACCGAAATTTAATTTTTTTTTGGTTTCCTCTGATTTGATTTTTTTGTTTAATGGTATATCAACATCCTTATGGGTCATTTAATACCGAAATTTAATATTCTTGTTACCTCTGATTTGATTTTTTTGTTTAATTGTATATCAACATCCTTATGGGTCATTTAATACCGAAATTTAATATTCTTGTTACCTCTGATTTGATTTTTTTTTAATGGTATATCAACATCCTTATGGGTCATTTAATACCGAAATTTAATTTTCTTGTTACCTCTGATTTGATTTTTTTTGTTTAATGGTATATCAACATCCTTATGGGTCATTTAATACCGAAATTTAATTTTCTTGTTACCTCTGATTTGATTTTTTTTGTTTAATGGTATATCAACATCCTTATGGGTCATTTAATAGCGAAATTTAATTTTCTTGTTACCTCTGATTTGATTTTTTTTGTTTAATGGTATATCAACATCCTTATGGGTCATTTAATACCGAAATTTAATTTTCTTGTTACCTCTTTTTTGATTTGTTTATTTAACGGCATATCAACTCCTTATGGGTCATTTCATGCCGAAATGTAATCTTCTTTGGGACTTTTAAATAATAAAAATATCATATATGTTATTCTGCTTTCACAATTGAATCAATGGTAGATGAGACTCAGCTTTTGTGCCTATACATGTTTGTGGAGACATAATTACTAGAGGTGATGATATGTGTGTTTTATGTTGTAGTTTTGTTGAAGTTATATGTGTTGAATACGGTTTGATTTCTTTAAGGAATTATAAGATATTATATGGATTAATGGCACGAAAGAGTTCTTTCATGTTGTGTGTTCGGTAGTATTTTAAACGGATTAGGCCCAAGTCGCTACAGTTTGCTAGTATTTATTTTGTTGTGCCGATTTCTAGGCATTCCGTGCAAAATGGAGGTGGCACTTGTTTTAGAATATAAAAATGTGTCTGATACGAAGCCTGGACATTATTACTTCATCTTTCCTTATCTGTCTATATCTCTAAGATGAGGTGTTATGGTTACTTATATTATTTACATTATTCGGACCGTTATTCTCATCTTCATTGGCATATTCACAACGTTTCGTTTGCTGTACGCCCCGGCCTTCTTCAGGTGATTGGAATTTTGAATTGAACCTTCTATTTCGTTCACCGGGGTAGGTTGTTCTAGTTCTACATATCATGTCTCTTCCGGATGTAAAAGGTTGACTTTTAATTGGGTATGACAGCTCAAAGCAATTGGAGACATCACCCCTATCACAGATTAGCATCGAATAAAATATTTCAGTCTCCTCCTTTGATTAAAGGGGGTCCCCTGGGGTGGGTACAAACACCCCACTGAATTTTTTTCCCTTTGAGTTAGATTAAATTTAAATTTAAACGAGGAAATGATTACTATTCGAAATATAGAAGGAGAAAACCAGAAGATGGAGGTCAAATCGGCAAGATCAAAATCAAACAATATTGACGTCAACTTGTGCAAGAAATCACCAATCGAGTGGGTAGTGACTTACAATACATATTTGTCACAACAATTCTATTGTCTTATCAATGTTGAAATTTGCTCATCAATTCATTCAATCAAGTTTTGCATCATATTCATATCAAAGAGATCAGATCAAACTGTGTTTGCACCCCCACTGAAATATTTTTCCATTTGATTTAAATTAAATTTAAATTTGAACAAGGGAATGACTCCTATTCATATATAGAAGGAGAAAGTCGGAAGATGGAGGTCACATTAGCAGACATAGGCTATAAATTCATATAGAGAGATTATTATTATTATAAGAACTCAGAGAGATCATATAAAATTATATCGGTCATTGTGTGTGTATGTTTTTTTTTAATTATATCCAATATCTGTGCGTGTGTGTGGAATATGATTTTAATGTATGTGAATTATCTATCATATTTTAGCGTATATGCGGACTTACTTTAAGAATTTGAAAATGCTTATGAAAGGACAAACAGTTCACACTGAACGCTTCCAACTGTTCCATTTTTTGGCAAAATTAGGAACAATCTCTTTCGCCACTCTCTCTCTCTCTCTCTCTTTCTCTATCTCTCTCTCTCGCGCTTTCTATTCTCTTTCTCTCTCTCTCTCTCTTTTTGATATGAAGTCATTTCGCTTTTTGTTTTTTCCTCGGCAATTTCATGAACAGGAGAGACAAGAAAGTTGTAACTGGGCGTTCCTTTACACTGACACTTGAAGAGAATTGATGACTGCCTAATTAGAATGTTACACAAAGCGGGGAGGGGGCAACAAATCCGAGAACGACATTGTTAGATATACACGCAAATTCTACTCTTTAAATATATATAATGGCGTTCTGAAAGCTCTCGTATATAAACGTCAGCAAAATTAGACGTTACCGAGGTAAATAATGTTAAGTTTGAGTTTGTGCTTTTGAACTGTTAGAAGACATTTCCCAAAAAACCTCGCAATGCGGTCAGGTACTTTTTTACTTTTTTATCATATCAAAATGCCAAATGCAGTCAGTTATGTGCCATGCGTGATACACGCTTAGGCGATCAATGTATCTTTCGATATATGACTGACGAGGCAGATTTATTTTCCGCAGTAGGTTGCCATTTCTTTCTACGGTAAACCAGTTGCCATCCAAGTCTATAGAACCCGGTCTGTAGTGATATCTACTCATTCTTTGGAGGATAAGAGGATTCATACCTTTCCCAAGAGTATTAGCCCATAAAATAATGTAATGGATTCGACTGGGATTCGAACTCGGCTCTCCGATTCCTCAATCCGAGCCGCTATCCATTACTCCACCGTGCTTCCAATTATTAAATAAAGGGTTCAGTTCCAAACGTGAGGAAGGCCAGATAGCATAACGGCAGAAATGTTAGGAAAACAACAACAAAGACGATGATAATAGTCCGAATATCAGTCAGTCAGTTATGTGCCATGCGTGCTTAGGCGATCATGTATCTTTCGATACATGACTAACGAGGAAGATTTTTTCCCCCGTAGTAGGTTACTATTTCTTTCTGCGGTAGACCAGTTGCCATCCAAGGCTATAGAACCCGGTCTGTCCTGCTATTTACCCATAAGTGGGGAGAAGAAGAGGATCCATACATTTCCCAAGGGCATTAGTATGTAAGTGAATGTAATTGATTCGACTGTAATTCGAACTTTGGTCTCTGATTCCTCATTCCGAGCCACTATCCCTTACCCTACCGTGCCTCCAATTATTTGTTAAATAAAGGGTTCAATTCCGAACGTGAAGAAGGCCAAAGAGCATAACGGCAGAAATGATGAAAACAACAAAGACGATGATAATAGTCCGAATATCCATCAGTCAGTTATGTGCCATGCGTTCTTAGGCGATCATGTATCTTTCGATGCATGACTGACGAGGCAGATTTTTTTCACGCAGTAGGTTGCCATTTCATTCTGTGGTAGAAGGCTATAGAACCCGGCCTCTCTTGCTATTTACCCATAGCTGAGAGGAGAAGAAGAGGATTCATAACTTTCCCAAGGTTATTAGCACGTAAGTGAATGTAATGGATTCGACTGGAATTCGAACTCGGCAATCCGATTCCTCAACCGATTACTCAATTGTACTGACGAGAAATATTGTAGCATTTTACCTTGAAGTAAATCAACGTTATTTACCTCGTTCCATTTAAAAACTATTTTCCTATAAATTACCAATGTGTATATATGACGTACGAAAACCTTTTCATAGCAAAAATAAAAATTTTTGCGTCCCATTTAAAGCCTGACTTTACCCAAGTTAAAGTTTTTGGTGAGGGTAAATGACGTTAGGTTCATGAATTTAATGACGGCACTGAGAGCACTGAGATTCAAATTTACGTTTGTTTGTAGGACAAAAATCACAAGGAATAAATAGACATGACACCGTTTACACTCGAGACAAAAAGGAAAAAATCTTCTGTTTCTTCTATGTACTGTATTATTTCATGTCGTTGTTGATCATGGTTCTCCACAATTTCCTGTCCTTTGTAGCTCTTACCGTAAATTGCGGCATAGAAGTCCAGTTTTTCAGACTAAAAAAATATTTACTCCGAGTTGTGAACAAATGGGACATCACAAATTGAATTACTGTACATCACTTATCGCAACCCCAGCAGACTGCCAAAAATATATCCCGCTAAATTTAGTGAACATATATCGCATATTAACACAAAAAATGATATAAAATTATAAAATACTAACATAAATTCAGTATTCTATTACAAAAGTTGGTTGGGTGATTTTGTTTAGCGTCATATCAACAACTCTATGGGTTATGTAATGTCGAAATCTAAATATATTGATTGGTTTGGTTGGGTGATTTTCTTCAGCAGCATATCAACACCTCTATGGGTTATGTTATGCCGAAATCTAAATGTTTGATTGGTTTGGTTGGGTGATTTTGTTTAGCGTCATATCAACACCTTTATGAGTTATGTAATGACGAAATATAAATATGTTGATTGGTTTGCTTGGTTGATTTCATTTAGCGGCATATCAACACCTCTATGGGTTATGTTATGCCGAAATCTAAATGTTTGATTGGTTTGGTTGGGTGATTTTTGTTTAGCGGCATATCAATACATCTATGGATTATGTAATGTCGAAATCTAAATATTTTGATTGGTTTGGTTGGCTGATTTTATTCAACATCATATGAACACCTGCATGGGTTATGTACTGCCGAAATCTTAATATTTTCATTGGTCTGGTTGGTTCATTTTGTTTTGTGATATATCACCACCTCTATGGGTTATGTAATGCCAAATTATATATATTATCATTGGTTTGCTTGGTTGATTTTGTTCAGCGGCATATCAACACCTGTATGGGTTATTTAATGCCGAAATCTAATTATTTTGATTTGTTTGGTTGGTTCATTTTTTTAGTGGCATATCAACACCTCTATGGGTTATGTAATGCCAAAATCTAAATATTTTGATTGTTTTGCTTGGTTGATTTTCTTTAGCAACTTATGAACAACTCTATGGGTTATTGGCATATCAACACCTCTATGGGTTTTTTAATGTCAAAATCTTAATATTTTGATTGGTTTGGTTGGTTGAATTTTTTTTTAGCGGCACATCAACACCTCTATGTTTTATTAATTTTGAAATCTAAATATTTTGATTGGTTTGATTGATTGATTTTGTTTAGCGGTATATCAACACCTCTATGGGTTATTTAATGCCGAAATCTAAATAGTTTAAACAGAATTTCATCGCTTCAACTAAATATATTTTCAATGCAATTTTATGCCTTCAACTACACAAAAAATATATTGTTTTTCATTTTGTTATAAATATCAGTTGCTGGTAATCTTATTACAATTTTGTATTATTGTCGTTTTATTATTAATATTTGTTGGTGCCCATTTTTTTATATAAATATATATTTTTTATTTAAAAATGCATTTTTATACTTTCATAGTGTTTTGTTTGTGCGTTCACTATTTGCCCATAGCTGGAACCCTAACAGGTGCTACCACGCTTGGCGGCGGGTGGCCCTTAGAACAACAGCAATTAAGAGGTGGTTTTCCGCACCTAAAAACCGCCAATCACCCGGTGAGAGTCGTTGCATTCGGATGTAGTTTATCGTCATGCCCATGGCTGATTATTACAAAGATTATTAATGAATGATTGGGTGATTACAGACATGTGCATTTTTCGCCTAAAGTAATCGGACTTCGAACGCTGATTTTCAAAGTAGCAAACCCACCACCCTTTGAAAATTGGTGCAACACAATCTTCCTAATCCGATATTCTTCTTATTTGGTTTTGCAACCTACTAGACAACAGTGGACAGATTTCGAACCTGGAAAAACAGTAAAAAATTAAATACTGATTTCCAAAGCAAAAAAGCATCTCACTTGGAAGACTGGCGCAGCATAATCTTCCTACTACGATATTTTTTTTTGGGGGGGACCTACTAGATAACAGTGGACAGTTTTCGAACCTAGACAAACAGCAAAAAATTAAATACTGATTTCCAAAGCTAAAAAGCATCTCCCTTAGAAGATTGGCGCAGCACAATCTTCCTACTCCTATTTCCTTTTTATTTTATCTTCTGATATGTTCGTTGTGGTGTAATGGATATTAACTTGGAATGAGAAATTGGAAAGCTGAGTTCGAATCCCAGTCGGGTTCGATATATTCATTTACGCTCAAATACTCTTGGGTAAAAGGTCTGAATCCTCCTCTTGTCTCTCCAGCGGAATAGCAGGACATACTGAATTCTATAGCCTTGGCTGGCAACCAGTCTACTGCAGAAAGCAACGGCAACCTACCGCGGGAAAATCTTCTGCCTAGACAGTCATGAATTGAAAGAGACATGATCGACCTGACGTCTATCGCGTTATGGCATTTACTGAATATTCTATCGCTAATAGGCGGTGTTCGCGCCGAGAATAAATGTCAATGATCATTAAGAGTAGGATGATTGTGTTGCGTCAATCTAAATGGGATTGTCTGTCTTGAAAAATCAGCTTTCAGATTCTTGCTATTTATTACTCCTAAGATTGGCGACTACGGCACAAAGCCAAAAAAAAACATCACCTTAAAAGTAGGAAGATTGCGTTGCAAGGTTTACTTCTATAAAAATTAGCTTACTAATTCTTGACACTTATCTCGAACAAAGACCCTCCCAGCTCGGAAATTGGCACAGCACAATCTTCTTACGATATACGTCTCTTATGTGTCCTAGTGTCATTGACGTCGATAGTCGGTGTTTGAACCCAGATAAATACTAATGACTTAAATGCTGATTTTCTAGGCCGGCTAGACAACTTCGATTTTGCACAACAAAATCTTAGCAATTCGATTATTTTCTTATTTGAACTTCTGGCATCCTCAAATCTGTAGACTATGTGATAATAGCTCAAAATTAATTAACTGATCATAATGACAACAAACCATCTTTGCAGCAAAATTGGAGCAACACAATCTTCCTACTTTTATTTTCCACATACTTGACATATACTTTCTTAGAGGAAAATAGATTACTAGCGCAGCACAATATTCCATTCTTATTCCGGCTTGGCATGTAATAGCACCCGTGTTCCGTATTTGAGACAACAATTAATAAGCTGATTTTCAAGGTTGGCATGCACTTACTCACAGTATATTGGCGCAGCACAATCTTATTATTTCTTCGCTTTGTTGATTCGCTTCTTTTTCAATTAGGGACAGAATAGCAGCAGTGTTCTGTGTTTGAGTCGAGATATTAACCAAGAATTAGTAAGCTGATTTTGAAGGCAGACATGACTTGTTATTTAGAATACTGGCGCAACACAATCTTCCCACCCAGATTCTCGCCTTATTTCGCCGTCATATACTAGCCACAGGAGGCGGTGTTTGAGCCGAGACAAATGCCAAAACTTAGCTAATTTTCAAATCAAGAAACACTCCTGGCTCGGAAAATTGGCGCAGTACAATCTTCCTACTTCTGTTCTTCTCTTATTTGGCCTTGCGTCTTAGTCACTAATAATCGGTATTCGAATGCTGTTTTTTTTCAAAGCAGATAAGCACATTTAGATTTTTTAATCTCTTTATTTAATCTTCTACCCAACTTAAATCAGCTTAATATATATTAATATATCGGTATTAAATTGCCATCGCCTTAGAATATTTTTTTTCTCTTTTTTGTTTTCCTTTTATAAATTGCCATCGGGGTGGTGTTTTGAACACATCCTCTTTTTTTTTTTTTTTACTTATATCGAATTTTTTGTTACTTTTATCTGCCCATCTTTCGGAGGCCGTTCGCAGCTGGTCAATTTCCGGCCAAATTAACAGGAGGAAAAGGCATCATTTGTAGCAGTCATTTGGTTATGTTGCCTACCACTCGCAAATATGTAAGTGATTCGTCACGAGTGAAAGACTGGGTGGCTGACTCAAATCATGCTATTTGTTTAATGAATCAAACATGAAAACTTTACATTTGGATGTGCAGGTGGTTTAACGTTTTGCGTCTCTGGAGAAAAATCAGCGAACAAAAAAAAAAAAAACTTTGTAAAGATTATTTTTAACTAAATGTTCAATCAATACCAGTCCTAAGAGCCACTCAAGGTAGAAAGTTATTAAATGAGGTTGCTATATGGACGTAACTGTAGACTGTAATATGTATGATATAAAACTGTTGACATTGGACTCGTAAATGTTAAGCCTCCTCTCGTGAGTAGCGTTTTTTTTGTTTTTTTTTTTATAATGATCTTCACCCTTTATAATGCCCGAGAGTCATTCGAGGTAGAGAATTAAAGACTAAAAGGCGCATTTTATGCGGATATGTAGGTAAGATATATTTACGGTTGACTAATTACACCAAGTTGTCTACTGATATATTGATGTTTTTTTTTGTTTTCTTTTACAATAATGTTCACCCTGTTCAAGGCCCAAGAGCCACTCGAGGTAGTGGGTTACACTGTTTATGAGGATATGTGGGGAGGATAACGGTTAACCTTAGACTTGAGCAGGTTAAGATTGTAGTGATCGAGTAAGCATCCTCTTGGAAGTCGCTTCCATAAAGTAGCGGTTCGTGGGAAGAAGCTGTTCGAGTGGAATTTACATCTCACTATTGGAATACGAAAGGAATGACGGTGGTTCTTTACAATGTGCCTCAGTATGGCGGGTCTTAGCCTTGAAGGTTAGAAACGGTGGGACTAAGAACAGTAGTTCCTCTGAATACTCTCTATATAAATAGCAATAGAGCAGCAAGAGGCTTGTGACGTTTCGTCTGTGGGAAAGGGGTCGAAGGGTCGAAAATCATTCATTACCTAAAAGGACGCGGAGACATGACGAATAAGCAAATCCTACGCATTTGATCGTTGGTACCTCAATTGCATGAATTTTAAAGTACGACTAATTTGGCAACCATATCTCAACGTATATTCTTTTTACTTTCTCGTACTTCTCGCTTGTAGAACTCTTTTTGGGTTTCTTGTTTATCTGTCATCTAATGAAACCAAGTAGTGTCATTTTTTTTTGTTTTTTTTTTCATTATAAGGCTACTGACATATTGATATTTTTTGTATTCTTTTGCAATAATGTTCACTCTGTTCAAGGCTCAAGAGCTACTCGAGTTAGAGGGCTATAGATCCGAGGTTGGACAGTTTATGGGATTATGTGGGGAAGATAACAGTTAACCTTAGACTTGAGCAAGTTAAGATTGTAGTGATCGGGGAAGCATCCTCTTGGGAGTCGGTTCCATAAGGCATCGGTTCGTGGGAAGAATCTGCTCGAGTGGAACTTACATCTCACCAATGGAATACGAAGAGAATGACGGTGGTTCGCTACAATGTGCCTCAGTGTGGGTGGGGTGGGGGTCTTAGCCTTGAAGGTTAGAAACGGGTGGGACTAAGAAAAGTAGTTCCTCTGAATAATCTCCATATAAATAAAGACAGAGCAGCAAGTGGCTTGTGTCGTTACGGCAGTGGGAAAGGGGTCGTAGGGTGGAAAATCATTCATCACCCAAAAGGACGCGAACACTTTTTTTTTTTTTACTTTATCAAGACTGGATAGTGAAGAATAAGCAACTCCTACGCATTTGCTCCTTGGTACCTTAACAGCGTGAATTTCCGCTTACGACTAATTTGGCAACCATGGCTTACCGTATATTCTATTTCCTTTCTCGTAATTCTCGCTTGTGGAACTCTCTTCTGGTTTCTTGCTTATCTGCCACCTAATTAAACCAAGTAGTGTCATTTTTTTTCATTATGAAACATATTGCTGTTTTTTGTTGTTGTTTTTTTACAATACTGTTCACTCTGTTCAAGGCCCAAGAGTTACTCAAGGTAGATGGCTATAGAGTAAGAGAATGCACAGTTTATGGTAATACGTGGGAAAGATAACGGTTAACCCCAGATTTGAGCAGGTTAAGATTGTAGTGATCGGGGAAGCATCCTCTTGGGAGTAGGCTCCATAAAGCAGCGGTTCGTAAGAAGAATCTGTTCGAGTCGAACTTACATCTCACTAATGGGATACAAAGGGAATGAGGGTGGTTCGTTATAGTGATCATAGCATGGCGTTTGGGAATGTCCGAATGGAACGGCCTTCTTACTAATAAAAATAGAGATAATTCGACCTTGCATCTGTGGTATGACGGGTTTTAGCTATAAATGTCTCAACTGGTAGAACTCGGAAATATAGCTCGTCGGAACCTTTTGCATGTAAATCGTAATAAAATAGCGAGAGGCATGAACATCATGGAAAAAGTGGGCTTCATCAGGAATTAGAGCACACACAATGATTACCTAGGATATTAAAGAACTCTAAATGAATAATTAACTGACGATCCCGCCATGCGCTCAAGGTTACCTTTCAGTTTTAGAGATCGTCTGTAGATATTTATTGCGTTGAACATTGTTGTATGCAAACCACGTTTATTGTCATTATTATTCATTTATGACTCGTCTTTCTTTCATCTTATTTCTATTGCTTGTTTACACCTAGTAGTAGTAATAAGACGTAATAGTCTTAAGTTGTCTGAATTTCTTAGATGAAGCATTGTCATTATTATTCATTTTTCACTCGTCTTTCTTTCATCTTATTTTATTATTTGCTTGTTTACACCTAGTAGTAGTAATAAGACGTAATAGTCTTAAGTTGTCTGAATTTCTTAGATGAAGCATTTTTCATTCGTCATTATTATTCATTTATGACAAGACGTCTTTCTTTCATCTTATTTTATTATTTTTCTATTGCTTGTTTACACCTAGTAGTAGTAATAAGACGTAATAGTCTTAAGATGTCTGAATTTCTTAGATGAAGCATTGTCATTATTATTCATTTTCATTCGTCTTTCTTTCATCTTATTTATTATTTGCTTGTTTACGTAGTTTATTTAGATTTGTCATTATTATTCATTTTCATTCGTCATCTTATTTCTTATTGCTTGTTTAGTAGTAGTAATAAGACGTAATAGTCTTAAGATGTCTGAATTTCTTAGATGAAGCATTGTCATTATTATTCATTTTTCACTCGTCTTTCTTTCATCTTATTTTATTATTTGCTTGTTTACACCTAGTAGTAGTAATAAGACGTAATAGTCTTAAGTTGTCTGAATTTCTTAGATGAAGCATTGTCATTATTATTCATTTTTCATTCGTCTTTCTTTCATCTTATTTCTATTGCTTGTTTACACCTAGTAGTAGTAATAAGACGTAATAGTCTTAAGTTGTCTGAATTTCTTAGATAAAGCATTGTCATTATTATTCATTTTTCACTCGTCTTTCTTTCATCCTATTTCTATTGCTTGTTTACACCTAGTAGTAGTAATAAGACGTAATAGTCTTAAGTTGTCTGAATTTCTTAGATGAAGCATTGTCATTATTATTCATTTTTATTTCTATTGCTTGTTTTACACTAGTAGTATTCGTCTTTTAGATGAAGCTTTCATCTTATTTTATTATTTGCTTGTTTACACCTAGTAGTAGTAATAAGACGTAATAGTCTTAAGTTGTCTGAATTTCTTAGATGAAGCATTGTCATTATTATTCATTTTCATTCGTCTTTCTTTCATCTTATTTCTATTGCTTGTTTACACCTAGTAGTAGTAATAAGACGTAATAGTCTTAAGTTGTCTGAATTTCTTAGATGAAGCATTGTCATTATTATTCATTTTTCACTCGTCTTTCTTTCATCTTATTTTATTATTTGCTTGTTTACACCTAGTAGTAGTAATAAGACGTAATAGTCTTAAGTTGTCTGAATTTCTTAGATGAAGCATTGTCATTATTATTCATTTTTCACTTCTTTCTTTCATCCTATTTCTATTTGCTTGTTTACACCTAGAGTAGTAATAAGACGTAATTTAATTTCTTAGATGAAGCATTGTCATTATTATTCATTTTTCACTCGTCGTTCTTTCATCTTTTCATCCTATTTCTATTGCTTGTTTACAATTAGTAGTAGTAATAAGACGTAATAGTCTTAAGTTGTCTGAATTTCTTAGATGAAGCATTGTCATTATTATTCATTTTTCACTCGTCTTTCTTTCATCCTATTTCTATTGCTTGTTTACACCTAGTAGTAGTAATAAGACGTAATAGTCTTAAGTTGTCTGAATTTCTTAGATGAAGCATTGTCATTATTATTCATTTTTCATTCGTCTTTCTTTCATCTTATTTCTATTGCTTGTTTACACCTAGTAGTAGTAATAAGACGTAATAGTCTTAAGTTGTCTGAATTTCTTAGATAAAGCATTGTCATTATTATTCATTTTTCACTCGTCTTTCTTTCATCCTATTTCTATTGCTTGTTTACACCTAGTAGTAGTAATAAGACGTAATAGTCTTAAGTTGTCTGAATTTCTTAGATGAAGCATTGTCATTATTATTCATTTTTCACTCGTCTTTCTTTCATCTTATTTTATTATTTGCTTGTTTACACCTAGTAGTAGTAATAAGACGTAATAGTCTTAAGTTGTCTGAATTTCTTAGATGAAGCATTGTCATTATTATTCATTTTTCATTCGTCTTTCTTTCATCTTATTTCTATTGTTTGTTTCCAATTACGCAATAATCTTAAGTTTTCTTGATTTATCATTATTAATTGTTAACAAATTTTCCTAAAGCGCTGACAAATCCAGTCAGACCGGAATAATCATCTAAAATTGTTATAAATGGTTAATATAGAAATAATCTCATGTATTATTGTCCCCAGTCGTATTTTGTCAGTCTAACCACACCGGTGATGGCAGCCATTACTCTATTTACTTGTGCATTTGCGGATATGCGAATCTTTCTTTGTCTCTCTGTGTGGTGTGTGCATTACTCGAGGAAGACATCGATAAACAGTTTTTGAGATTTCTTCTGTCGGCAGACGCCGTAAATCCCATGATAATCGAACGTGCGATTTGTTAGCCTGATTGTTACACAATCAATATTTTCTGATTTTAGACCAGAAGGAATGATGGGAAGGGAGAAAATGCCAGGCGGATGGATGTTGAGAATAAATCTTGGTTCCCACCTAGAGACAATGGCGGGCTTTGTTAGATTGTATGTTGGCGTATCCATTTTGAAGAAAAAAGCATTTATCCTAAGTCTGTGGAATAAAAAATTGATGGACGAACGACGAAAAGACTTATTAGGAAATGTTCTTAGTTAAAGAAAATGGAAAACTAAGAAAGAAAACTAAAAAGTAAAAAGCATTTCTAAGAAGTAGGCAAAAGAAAGAAAGAAAGAGTTATAGAAGGAAAAGAAGGGAGAAATAAAAGTGAAAAAGAAAGGGTAATCTAAGAAAGAAAGAAAGAAAGAAAGAAAATGTTGTGCATTCCGAGATGAAATCCGGTCTCAAATGAATGACAAACGCAGAAATGAAATATAGCAAATAAATGTATTGACGCAATAATACAATTGGTAATACGGTTAGTAGATCCAGAAAAGCAGTTAGTAGCAATAATAATATATATACAGTCTGGGAAATTCAGTGTCGAAGTAGGACTTCCTTCTGAGTCTACGTGCTCGCAACTGTGACTCCTACAAAGCGGTTACCTCACACTCTTACTCTCTCACTGTTCACTGTATCACTCTATCAGTGTATCTCTGCTACTCACTCTCCCGGTTATTCACCGGCAGCAGTAGAAGTACACACTGGTCGAGTCCACTTGTATGAAAAAGGGGTGGACCCCATAACAGAAAGAAAGAAAGAAAGAAAGAAAGAAAGAAAGAAAGAAAAAAAAAAAACTACCATCCTATTAGAATGAGCGATATTTTGTGGAGTTGCAAAACATATTTTCTTGAAAAAACTGTTTTCCAAACTTTTTTTAAAATTGTTTTATGAAAAAAAAAGATTTTATAAATCCCACCTGACAGTAACGCTAACTCATCGGTCAATGAATGTCAAATGTTTCCTTATAAGGAAACGGCTGTTTTCACCATTATGAAAACGCTTTGCCTGTATGCTTATTCGCGAGTAAACTGAATATAATTATGTATGCTGAGTGTTTTTTTAGACAAGTAATGGATTTTTACTTATTAATCAAACAGATTTTATTACTTAAAACGTTATTCCTAATGGATACTCATGTTTGAGTAGACGCCCCGTTAATTTAGTAAGCACAATGTTTATTTATTTTCGTCTACTAGTCTGAATATTTGTAAAATCTTATTGAATAAAAATATGAGCTCTCCGACAGGATTCGAACTTGTGCTTCTCCCTCTTGGTAGAAGGAACCGTCAATTAAATGCAACAGGTTCTAACCGACAGAACTACTGAGAACTCTTGCCGAGCTGGCAGGGTTGAATAGTACAAACAAACCAATTTCTAAAGAAGTGTGAGTATCCACTACAAATAACGTTTCAAGTGACACATTCTGAGTGTTGCACCTTTATTTTCAGTTGGTAGAAAACGTAGAAGGAAAATAAGAACTATTTAAAATAAAAGCCGTTTATGAACTAAGCATAGACGAATAATAAAATGTAAGATGATGAAATGTTCTTTTAATGAGACTTGTGCAGATTTCGTGGCTAATGTCGTTAAAGAACAATAAAAAAAAGACAGATTCATTCTGTTAGTCAACGTGAATATTATCACGTACGACGCCTGATTAAAAAGTATCGTGGCTGGTGCTATTAAAAAGAAAACTACAATACATACCAATTCGACATTTCATCTCCTTCAAATTAGTCCCCTACTGAAGCTATAGTAACGCTAATTCTTCGGCCAATGAATGTCAAACGTTTATAAGGAAACGGCTATTTTCACCATTATGAAAACCATATTGCCTGTACGCTTATTTGCGAGTAAACAGAATCAAATTTATCCAGCGTCATTTTCATTGATGGAAGCATTCCCGTGAGTAGCAGCCAGCTGCCGTGTCTCATTCCTTGACGTCTTGAAGCCATCTTCCTTATAAATGTGATTTTATTTCTGCAAAGATGAATAAATGCCAAGAGGCGAGATCTGCGGAATATTGGTCAAAAACTGCTGCACAAGCCATGATCACTGATTGAACCTTTGTGGTGTGGTGGGACGACCACACTCTACACACTTTCCTTCCAAGCACTACTATAAAACAACGAAAGCGGGCGAGACCGTTATAACTTAGGTATATGTGAAATAGTTCATGGTCAATCTGTGTCAAATTGCTTCACTCTGCTTATTTTAGTGCCATTACCATAGCAAAATTCGCGATACTTTTTGGCCAGACCTCGTAAATTCTTTGTAAATTGATTTTCCTACGGAGGCCAAAACAAAATATGCTCATACCACGATATCTTTCTTATAGACGCTTAGAAATAATGTTTTACTATTTTTCCAGAAGTTATTCAAGAATTTAGAACATATAGTTAATTGCTGAAACCCCTATACACACATTATATATATCGTATTATTTTAAACGTTATATTTACGCGATTCGCAGTTAGGTCTCATTTGCCAGTTGAAATGGCTAGATGTAACCGTAAGTTCTATGCTAACTGTTTCTTCTCCCGCATAAGATTCACTTATTGGCATCTGGGCTTCAGTCACTTTCCTACCACCATAATGTAGCTTTTCTTTGCCTTTCCTTTAAATAATTTCATGCTAATTCTTCTTTTCACTATGGTACATAGACTTTATGAATTTAAGTGCAGTACTAGATTGATGGCAAGGTCTCATCATTTTACACTTGAAATGGCTAGATGTAACCGTAAGTTCTATGCTAACAGTTTCTTCTCTCGCATAAGATTCACTTATTGGCGTCTCGGCTTCAGTCACTTTCCTACCACCATAATGTAGCTTTCCTTTGCCTTTCCTTTAAATAATTTCATACTACTTCTTCTTTTCACTATGGTACATAGACTTTATGAATTTAAGTGCAGTACTAGATTGATGGCAAGGTCTCATCATTTTACAGTTGAAATGGCTAGATGTAACCGTAAGTTCTATGCTAACAGATTTCTCACTGGTTGAACTCTCTTCCGGCTTCTTGCTTCCTAGTCAACTTTGATCTTCAAATATCTAAATGCAATGTCAATCATTATCTTTGGTCTTCTTAATTTCCGTTCTTTTAATGTTCTCTCTTAATACTTTTTTTTTTATATTCTTACACACTCCGTAACCTCCCTGTGTCTTAGTGGCTTTATTAACTTGGTGATTAGTGGCTTTAGTAGCTTGGGGTGAAATGATAAAAAAAATTTAGTAAGTTCGCGCCTTTGAGTAGGTATCATTTTTTTTTTTATATTTCCTGAACAGTGATTAATAAATGTCTACCAACCTAGTAGTTGAAAGGATTATTAAAGAAGTGTCTCATGACACGTATTAATAATGGCTTTAGATCTCTAGACCGGTAGACACTAATTTCACTGTTTCAAAAAAAAGGGGGGTGTCTATTCGAACATGATGTAACATTTATGATGAGAAAAAACATGGCCAAAATATAAAGCTGAATCCAGCCACCCGCTAAATTACCCCCCTGAAGGCTGAAGGAACATCGAAAAGACATGAAGAGGGACAATGAAATCGGACATAGTATGTATGGAGAGTAAGGGGAATCATCAACCCCAGTGAAGTAAAAATATCGGACAAGGAAGAACACTTGCGAATTAAGCGTTTGAAATAATCAGCACATATACTAGGCTATAGGGACAGTGTAGAAATAAATACAATATGGGAGCCACGAATAAAGAAAGGACATATGGCAGCAGGTCATCAACATCAACAACTGTAACAAAAGAGAAACTTCAGTGAGTGCAGTCAATTGTGACAAGTAACAGAAGCAAAACTCATCAGCAGGAAGGAGAGGTTTAAGGCTCCAAGTTCCTCTGAATAGCCTAGTGGATTAAAGCGTTGTATTGTGAATTAGGTGACAAATTAATTGTGCAGATAATAGTGTTTTTTCCCCTGTTGGTACCGCTAGAATTCGAACTCGGCAATCCGATTTTTGATTCCAAGCCGCTATATAAATACACCACACGCGATTCCTCCAGCTAAAAAATAAATTAACATAATTATAGATAAATATATTTACACAGAGGGTTTATTTTATGTATGGGATAATGGTGTATTTTCCCCATTTGGTGCCACTAGTCTTAGCACAAAAATAAGATTCTAATTACTGATTTTGGAAAAAGATAGGTTTTCTTCAATTTGACGCCTGGCTGAACACTATCTTCTCTCTCATCTAGTCCAGCCGAGCAATATCTGTAAATATAATTAAACCCATAGAAGATATTATATAAATGTACGGTAAATTAGCATCTAAGTCCCACCCTTTTAGTGTTGAAATAGCTAAATGTAACCACCACTTCTACTCCAAGTTTCTTTTCTCGCACTTCCCAGCTGTAGAACTCCCTTCCGTTTCCTTGCTTCCCTGGTAACTACAATCTTCAAAAATTTAAAGGCAGCGTCAATCGTTATCTTCCATATTCTGGGGCCTTTTTCTGTTTTTATCCTTCCCTTGATCCCTTCTATACTTAGTCTTTTCTCTTGCCTCCACTCTCTGTATAATTGTGATATTCCCGCCACGACTGTAATGAACTGATTAAAGAAAAAAATTAAAAAAAGATAAATTTCCGTCCAGGATCATATATCTCCGGATCTATATTCCGTGTCGACTAAGCACGAGAGTGATCATGGCTCTCTACAATTTCCTCTCCGTTGCAGCTCTTAGTAAATTTTGTCTTTTTTCTATCTCTCCTAATCCCTGTTCTGCCAACCATTTACACAATCTCATTCTTCTTCTTTTATGTTCCGTCTCCCTTTAGGTCGACGGCGATCATGGCTCTCCACAATTTCCAGTCCCTTTTAGCTCTTAGTAAATTTTGTCTTTATGCTATCTCTCCTAATCCCTGTTCTGCTAACCATTTACACAATCTCTTCTTCTATATGCTGTGTCTCTTCAGAAAGTGGTTGATCATGGCTCTCCACAATTTCCTCTCCTTTGTAGCTCTTAATAAATTTACTCTTTTTGCTATCTCTCCTAATCCCTGTTCTGCCAACCATTTATACAATCTCATTCTTCTTGTATGCGCCGTGTCACTTCAGGACAATGGCGATCATGGCTCTCCACAATGTCCTGTCCTTTGTAGCTCTAAATAAATTTTGTCTTCTTGCTATCTCTCCTAATCCCTGTTCTGCCAACCATTTACACAAGCTCATTAGGTTGGTTATGTGTTGGTTTCCGCTGTTCCTCTTGCCTTCAGTGTATCCCTGTGCGTGCAAAGTTTTCTACACATCCTTTCCTTATTATATGCTCTAAAAATTTCTAAGGCCGAGCTCGCCTGTATTTGTCTTGTCAAGCATCGTTCTTGTGTATAAAAGTAATTCTAAAAAACGGTGGCTGCTCCTGCTATTAACACATCGCTCTTCGGTTATGAATTGAGCTCTACTGGCTACTGACGTTTGTATATATCATGTATATAATACGTTAAAAGTTTCCCTTTCTCTGCCGTACGCCAATAGCTTAGGGGTAGAATCTCTGACTGATGCCAAATCGGTCGATCCCAGCTTGAAGCAATTGGATGTCTAGCTGTGATAAAGCGAAACATGCTTGCATGTGGATGACAATATATATATATATATATATATATATATATATATATATATATATATATATATATATATATGAAATTTAATACCCCATATGGGAGAAATGGCCATCCATATGAGGTCTTGACTTTCATTTATATTTAACTTATTTATATATACTTTGTAATAAATACATTGAGCTCTCTGTGGATCATTTTTAATATTTATATTATTAGGATTCACTTGGATTATTTATCCACGTATTTTATCTATCTATCTATCTATCTATATATATATATATATATATATATATATATATATATATATTTGTGTATTTAGGCAGCAATCCTTCTTTCATGCACATTACATTGAAAACGACAGACAAGGTGCTTTTATTTAGTTTTTTATACAATTTCTCATGCGATCTATTTTTTTCTTTTCTTTTCGGATGATAAATTATATGAAAACAGTCTGAATGTTCTTTTTATCCGAGCTCTTTCGGCTATACATTTAGCCATTTTCAAGGATTATATTTTAACTGTTAAAATAAGAAATGGTTTGTTGTATGTATGTTTTATAGAATGTTTTCATTTTTAAAAACATGGTCAAGATATTGTGTCCATGTATGTAGATGATGCTATTATATTAGTGTTGTCAACAAGTATGTTACAAATAGTGTCCGGTAGGTCTCCACGAATATTTAAATGAGATCTAATTGAGCTATAGTCAGAAAGGTGTAGAGTGAGTCTGCGTGTCAAGCATGAGAAATTGTATAAAAAACTAAATAGAAGCACCTTGTCTGTCGTTTTCAATGAAATGTGCATATATATATATATATATATATATATATATATATATATATATATATATATCGAATTCCGAAAAGAGAAAATATAGAGTATAACAAATAAATAATAACAAGTAAAATAAATTGACCTAAATTCATCCAAATAAATAAACTAAGAAACTGATCCCGATAAACTAACCGTTAGAAAAAACAAATAAAGATAATCAACCCAAATAAATGCATGAATTAATAAACAAATTAAAAACTAGTTAGAATAAACTACAACAATCAACCCCAAAATTGAGTAAATAGCTTTAATTATCTTCCTAAATCAAAACAAATAAGTGATATGTACAAATTTTTACTGCGTTAATAAAAACACTGATTAAAATAAAAAATACATAAATAAATAAATATATAAGATAAGAAATAAAAATAAAAAATAAAAATAAATAAAAACAAGCAAAATAATTTAACCCAAATAAATAATTAAACAAATAAACGACTTCCGGTGAAATAACCGCCAAAATAGACTACCCACAATGCACCACTGACCCGTAATATATAAATAGCCGAGAAAAATAACAGCACTAGTGGCCTGACGATTGCATCTAGTATGAAACAGACTGTCGCCTCTAAGTGTTGACTTCTATGTTCACTTTTATATTTACACACGCTCTATCTCTGATATTGAGCACTTTATCCTTATATTTATTATATAGCACATCTTAAGACTATATTTCTTCATATTTTTTCATATATATATATATATATATATATTAAGGAAAATTATGACAAAGCGTAAAAAGTTTACGCTTGACAATTTTCGACATATAATGATTATTATCTCGATGCGGCTACACCGAAAGAGAAAGGACAGTGAGAATTTTAAATTATTTGTTAATATTCATTTTGGCTATGTACGCTATCCGATTTCTTTCAGTTTCTTTGCTTTTGGGTTCATGATTGTATTGGTCAGTTATGTGCCATTCATGATACACGCTTAGGCAATCATGTGTCTTTCGATAGATCACTGACGTGACAGAATTTTTCCTGCCGATTACTTTCTGCGATATAAAATGCTATAGAAGCCGATCTGTCCTGCTATTTACCCATAGTTGGGGGGAGAAGAAGAGGATTCATACCATTCCCAAGAGTATTAGCACGTAAGTAAATGTAATGGATTCGACTGGAATTCGAACTCGGATCTCTGATTCATCAATCCGAACCGCTGTTCATTACAACCCACACATTCTGATAAATGTTCTACCAAGAAGAACGTGAACATAAATTGACTGTAGATGATCTCGTGATTAAAGCACTTTCTATACATGTTTGCCTTAGAAAATTGTTATCTCTTTCAATTAGAGTAGCATTTTTTTTTAAATAAAACGCGTCACATGCAAATTTTTTCTCTTTTGTCATATTTTCCCTAAAATTGTTCTTGATATATAACCATTTATATATTGCTTTTCCATATATATATGTATATATATATATATAAAAGAATAAATCCTAACGAGCCTGGCTAACTTACCTAGGTTTCAACTAACCGGATCTTCAGGGTAAACTGGCTAAAAAAGAAAATGACGGAATCCATTAAAAACAAACCGCTCTACGTAGCGTATTGAGCACTTTACGTTTTAGTCTTTATACTTGCTTGTTTTTTTGTTTTGTTTTTTTTTTTTTGGACTAAGGACTTGAGACACTTAATGATTTGTTTCGCCTTGTTCGGATGTTTTTAGTTCTTTCTTTTTTTACACCTATTTTTTTTTCCTCGGGTACCGATTTGCCCTCAGGTGTCTACAAGTTGAGTCACCCGAGGTTTTTCAAGCGAGTAATACTGTTAGTATATATATATATAAGTTATGAAAAACTTGGTAATCCGCATGGGTTGTCACAAGGAGGATGAAATCCTGAGAGCTCAATGTAAATCCAGAGATAATATTTTAAAGAGAAACAGACCACTTTAAGGTTCCATTTTAATAATTTATTTCACCAGAGCCCTTTTAAAGGACGCCGGATCATCAGATAGCACTTCCAAAAGTTTTACGTTTCATTTTTTGGAAGTGCTATCTGATGATCCGGCGTCCTTTAAAAGGGCTCTGGTGAAATAAATTATTATAATGGAACCTTAAAGTTGTCTGTTTTTCTTTAAAATATATATAAATATATATGTGTGTGTGTGTGTGTGTGTGTGTGTGTGTGTGTGTGTGTGTGTGTGTGTGTGTGTGTGTGTGTGTGTGTGTGTAAATTTATTTAAACTCGATCAGTGAAAGAACCTAGATAGTACAAATTTCAAATAGATTGGCACCCGAGGAGAAATGGAAAATAAAAGACTAGCACCAGAAACCCCGAACGGGGCGAAAGAAATCGTCCAGTACCTTAAATCTCTGTTAAGAAGAAAAATACTCAGCGAGTAATATGTTAAAACGAAGAGTGCTCAATACACTAAGTAGAGCAAAAGTAAAATAAATAAATCCTAATGAGCCAGGTACTACCTACCTAGGTTTCACCACATGGGATCATCAGAGTGAACTGATGATCCCATGTAATATTTCCTAACTCATTAGGATTTATTATATATATATATGTGTGTGTGTGATCCAAAACTCATACGAAGCAGCACAGAGAAAGGCAAGCGAGATGTGAGATTGCCTAAAATTAACCCAAAGCTAAAATAATATTCTCTTTGTGTGTATTTAATGCCAAATAATATACGGGCTTAAAAAGTTATCTTCGCTCTCACGACAGAAACAGTCTACGGCAAACTGTACCCAGGGATAGCAACAGTATCTTGAATTTGTCTATTTGTTGCCAAAACAAATGCAGGCCAAGGCTGCTACTTGGGAACTCATGAAAGAGCCAAGTAATGGTTAATTTAAGAAAGTGATATTCCTTGAAATTGAAAAGACAGCCTTCACAGGCACATACGCATATTTATATTTTATAAGTAAAAAAAAAACTTTAGCCGAAAATACTAAAATTCTATATAAATCAGATTCCCGGAAACATCTCGCTATAAGAGAGATCATGTATATTAAACATCTTTCTCACCTTATTTAACAATGGGAATGGTGTGTTAATTTTTTTTCTTTAGAAGATAGAAAGACACTGACTCGAATGGCCCGAAATAGACTCCCCTACTAGAATTCAAAACAACATAAAAATACATCTTAAACAGCAAAAACAGGAAAAGAAAATTAACAACACCTAAATAAACCTCCATGAAATCGCTTGGGACAATGGACAATATGGGAGATTTTTACACTACCTTATCCCACCAAACGGAAAAATGTAAGAACGCTGGAAAAATTAAATAAAAGATTAATTAATTTTTCCTTGTCTGTCATATTTAACGAAAGATGTTTAAAATAAATGTTACTGCCCACAATCGAGCACTGTTGAATGACAAGCTATAAACAACAGCCACCTGCGCTAATGCAAAGCTCTTCACTAAAATGAATAGAGCCCTCCGGCTGATTGGCATTTGTTTAAATTCGTAAAAACAATACATTAGGTTTAGCTGCTTTCATTCTTCCGAATGAAGATAGCTCAGTGGTAAAAATTCTGACTGACACCAAATCGGTTGGGTTTCAATCCTGGCTTGAGGCATTCTGATGTGTAGTCACACTGTGGAGTTCTGATACAGCGAAACAGTACTGTCTGCGAATGATATATATATATAAAGAAGATTAAATTTAGATATTAAATGGTCCATAAGGATGTTGATATGCCGCTAAACAAACACTCAAACAAAAAAACAAAGGTATGAATCCCTCTTCTTCTCCCCACCCCAACATTAAAACATTATTATCACAAAAAATAAAAAATAAATAAAAATTGCGTACGAAATATTTAGATTTCGGCATTAAATAACCCATAGAGATGTTGATATGCTGCTAAACTAAAACAGTCAAAACAACTGAACTGCACGCCTCAGTCGCTTCCCTAAGCCGTCCACATTTTGAAATTCACTCTCTGACAAATCGACCATAGTAAGATTTAAATAGAGATGTAAAATTTGACGGTGGGGTCAATAACAAGTGGCGACAGTCGGTTTCATGCTTGAGTGGCTTCTTTCAAGCATGATTCAGACTGTTGCCGCCTGGTGTTAACGTGAGTGTTCAATTTGGCATTTACATACGCCCTGTTTCTGATCCTAAACACTTTTAACCATAAATATAGCATAATTTAAAACTATTTTAATCATATATATATATATATATATATATATATATATATATATATATATATATATATATATATATATATATATATATATATATATATATAAGTATATATATATATATATATATATATATATATTTATATTATATATATATATATATAAAGAAAGTCTCTTTACAATTTAAAAATATATTACAAATGCAACTGATATCTTAATCAGATTTGTTCTATGTACTCAATAGTTAACAAAGATTTTAATCACATTGCATTTGTGTATTTCATGTATCCTGTTGATGAAAGAGGTGCTGTTAAATGAACCCCTAATATTTCCAGTGAATTAGAAGGGGTGGCCCAATTCCCTGGCCACCTTGTACACCAGATATCACTCCCTTGGCCTTCTTTCTTTGGGGTTATGTTAAAGATACCGTGTATCGAACATAGATAGGGGACAAAAGATCCCTGATGACATTGCCGCCATTGATGAGGCTATGCTACAGCGAATATGGCAAGAAATCGAGTGCCGTCTTGATGTGCTTTGTGCAACTAATAATGTCCATATAGATGTGTATTAAATTAGTTGAAAAAAAATTCAATATTTACTGCTCATTTTGTAACAATTTCTACATATTTGTCCTTTCATTTTACTTTTGTAAACATTTTTTAATAATGTAAAGTAACTTTATGGACACCTTATATATTTGCCGCCAACTTTGATCTTCAAAAATTGAAATGCAATGTCAATCGTTATCAACTGTCCTCTTGACCACTCTTCAATTGTTCTAACTCCTTAATAATTTTTAACGTTTTTCTTATTCTTTCACACTCAGTAACCGCTTGTGTCTTAGTGGCTTTAATACCTTGCATGGGGTGAAATGATTTAAAAAATATCAGCCTATGAGTAATGTAATAAAACTGACAACGATAAATGTCAATACGGTAAATATTTTCAGTATCGTGGCTGAGTAGGACTGAATCAAACCAAAGAATATTTCAAACTTGCAAATTATTAAATCTATAAGGTGGTCCAAATGTTTTTGTATTATATCCAAGTGAATCAGACAGGTCCCGTGGTTTGTTGTCCGGGAACAACAAAATCGATGACAAATTCGTTTTCAAAAATCGATATAGCATCGATGACCGAAAAATACAGTACAAATATTTATTTATACTTATTATTATTATTATTATATATAAATCATTGTACATATGTTAGCAGCACTAATTAACATCATAAAGACAGTTGAAATATCTAGGGCACGTGATGAGGAAAGAAGGCTTGGAAAATCTGATACTCACAAGACAGAGTAAAGACAAAAGGGACAGAAAAACAACGCATAGCATGCATATTAGGCTTGAGTAAATGGATGGTGGAACAAGTTTTAGGAGAAATAATAAATGACAAAATTTAATAAAATCTACCATGACAGGAAATTATGGAGAGCCATGACCGCGTACGTCCTGGAGTGACATGGTATATAGCAGAAGAAGAATAAGCATGTGTAAATGTAAGGAAAAACAAGGTTTAGATGAAATATGAAAAATATTTAATTTAAATATCTTTTAAGTAAAAGATAAAATTTCAGTAACTAAAATGTATTTGCTTTTATTCTGAAAAAAAAAAAACACTTAACTATAAAAAAAATAATCATACAACAGCGTCATATTTTGTTTTCGTCAATAAAACCACCACCTGCCTTAATTACGGCTTTACAAATTCTTGCCATTCTTTACATTATGACAGACCCTTCCCAAGCATCGTTCAAGCACTGAAAAAGCTCACTCTTACGCTTTGTGTATTCTCTTCGAAATCTCCTATTTAATTCCTACCATAATAATTCAATAGATCAGAGAGCATGTAAGTGATGTGGCCATGACATAATTTTCAAAATTGTGTTCTTTTTTTGACTCGAGATAATTTTGGCATAATTTCGAAGAGTGGAATGTTTTGGATCATTGTCTTGTTGAAAGATGAATGTTTTTCCAGTTATACGCAAACCAGATGCGATCGAATGATAATTTTTTTCACGATACCCTTGACCTGAATCAAATCTCCATCGCTTTTGGTAATCTCAAAATGTCTAGTGAGAGGTTAATTGTGAAAACAAAATCTAATGTTTCTCATACAAAATATTCCTAATTTAGCAAAATGTATTGTGGAGAAGAGTTTTTTCGTAGTTAGAGGAGAGCCTGGCGAAAGACTGAAAAAAAAAAAGGAAATACAAAATTACTGAAAATTTTATCTTTTATTTTAAAAAATGCAAAATTATCTCAATTTATGGCATTTTTAAAGAAATACAGGATGATCACAAACATTTTGCCTGTAGGATAGATAGATAGATAGATAGATAGATAGATAGATAGATAGATAGATACGAACAGGCTGTGATAGGATAGATAGATAGATAGATAGATAGATAGATAGATAGATAGATAGATACGAACAGGCTGTGATAGGATAGATAGATACGAACAGGCTGTGATAGGATAGATAGATAGATAGATAGATAGATAGATAGATAGATAGATAGATAGATCCATGAAAATCAGTATACTATAATGGAAACATGCTCCAAACGTAATGAAAACATGGTTTTACTGTCCAAATCTTTATGCTATTATTAAAAAGGATCAAAGTATTTTTGAAATATTTAATTAAATTTTTTCCTCTTCTTTAGAATATTCGAAATTTTTATAATAAATTTGTTTTTCTTGCGTCAACTGTTGCACATTTTTACAAGATTTTAAATATTTCTTACAATTTTAAATTGAAAAAATTATAAAGATTTTAAATTGAAAAAATTCTCATTTAACTCTAAGGAAATGTTGTTATTTAGTAAAACTATATTTACTACTTTCTTCCTTTTTATGTGCCATGTCCTTTCAGGATGTATGCGATCATGGCTCTCCACCTCCTTCTATCCCTTGCCGCTCTCAACAAGTTCCTTCCCTCTGCTTCCTCCCCCAGACCACGTTCTATCATCCACTTGCTTAACCCCGCCAGGTATGTCACGCTCTTTTCCCTTTCTCTTTCCCTGTTCATCCTGTGAGTATCTGATTCTCCAGGCCCTTCTTCCTTGTTATTTGTCCCAGAAACTTCAGCTGCCTCTTTCTGATGTTAAACATAAGCCTCCTCCTTGTTTGGATACTCTCTAAGACCTCATCGTTGCTCACCATGATATCCTTAGCATCCTTCTGTAGAACCACATCTCCGTCGCCTCGAGTCTCTTCTTCAGTTTTGAGGAAATCGTCCAACATTCGCTGCCGTAAAAAAGGACAGATTTCACGTAACAACTCAGTATTCTTTTCATCGTTACCCAAGAGATCCTCCTGTCTCGCAATACTCTGCCCAGCTTTTGGAATGCGTCATTGGCTATTCCAATACGTCTACAGATCTCAGTGTCGCACTTACCTTCCTCTGTTAAAACTCTTCCCAGATATTGTTTGATTCTAGTGTTCCCGACCTGAAAATCGTATTTTGGTCTCATCCTCTTAGTGATGACCATACATTCCTTTTATGCTTAGTCCTTTCTTCTCACTCTCCGTCGCTACCTCCTGTAGAAGATTTTGTAATTTCTTTTCCGTGTCTCCTAAAGCTTATTACAATTTGATACCCCCGAATATTTTTAAAAAGAATTTTGATTTTTTTTTTGTGCTTAGACGTTTTATTTTTTATTTGTTTATTTTATTTTATTTATTTATTTATTGTAAGTATGCTAGTTCATACATGACATTATCATTAAAAGGTCACGTGTTTAAGGGTTGCTCTCTCACTACAGAAAAACCTTCATATAAAATTTATCGTCTGTAATTCTGCTTTACCATACATAACTGTTAAGATGTTAGGTGGTCAATAAATCGATCAACACGTCAGAAAAAGAAGACCCTGTGGTTAAGAAATGCTTGTATGCAACATTTTATGCAATAAGTAAGTAATATTTGTTTCAAATTAGATTAATTTAAATTTTCTAATTTTCCTCAAATAGTTTTTTTCAGAAATATATATCTTATTTTTGGAAGATTTTTTAAACCGAGAATTAACTTTTGTTTACAAATGTATCGAAATAGCCGATTTTATTGATTTTATTGAAAAAAAATCAAGTCAATCAATATGCACCACAGAGTATTTTGCTTACTGAAAATAGAAAATTTTAATCTTCGAGCTTTGAATTAAAGCTAAAATGAAAGCTTCAAGAAAGCTTTTTCATTTTTAAAAATTCCTTTTAAATCTTACGCATACCGAAATACCGACTTGGAGGAAGGAGGAGATATATATATATATATATATATATATATATATATATATGCGTGTGTGTAAAATAATTATAACAAGCGCGTACCGCGTGTGTTACTAAAAATCACTATTACAACGGAATGCAGATGTTATCGCTGTTACAATATGTTTGTCTTAGAAAAGGTCGAAAGTACTTGTGTTAAAAAAAACTACGATAACTTCCTCGATGAATTTCATCTTAACATCAAGAAACTGATTAGACAACTGTAAAAGGATCAGTATAAAAATATATAGACATGTCTATATTATTCAATGAAACATATATATATATATATATATATTTATATATATATATATATATATATATAATGAAATGGACAAAGTCCGACAATTATTTTTAAACTTCAATTTTCCATGAATCTCTCAAGGACTTTCATATCTGCTCAAAGCGTATCCAAATGTAAACAAATGACGTCACACATTATGAAATGGACAAAGTCCGACAATTATTTTAAGGCATTTTTATGTTGATACGCTTTGCGCACGTATGAATGTACGTGAAAGATTCTTGGAAGATTGAAGTTTAAAAACATTAAAATCGATCTTGCTAATCGAACGATTCTCTGTGGCTCGATCGGTCAAGGCACGTCAGTCTATATGACGGTTCCGTATAGGATACAGGTTCGATTCTTGTCGGAGAACGATTATTTTCTATGAAAATTTCTCGGACATTCAAGCCGGTAAATGTTATTAATACTGTTTATTATAAAACAGAGCATTTGCTTAAATATTTGTATCTATAAAAAGAATGTATAAATATAAAATATATATATATATTTGGTTGGATAGATGTGAGTTTGTGACCCTGGGTTTCACGCTTTAGCGATCGTCAGACAAACTGATTAATGTTTTTTTTTTAAAAAAACATTAATCAGTTTGTCTGACAATCATTTCGATAAAAACGCTCAATATCAGATAGTCAGACATATTTGGTGAGGATAATGTTTTTTTTTGACCTGGGTTTCAGTTTGTCTGACGATCGCTAAAAGTGAAACCCAGGGTTTTTTTAAAACATTACATCTATCCTACGACATATGTTAGTTCTATCTCTGATATTGAGCGCTTTCTAATATACCGTATATAATATATAAAATAATTATACATACTTATATTTATTTATATTTATATACACTTTTCACATGTATATATATATATATATATATATATATATATATATATATATATATATATATATATATATATATATTTGAACATTTGGGTGGTAAGAGGAGCCTAGAAAGACAGACAAATAAAAGCAAAGACACTGTAGATATCGAAATTTTAATTTTTACATAAAAAATCTGATTTTAAGATGCTTTTTAAGGCGATGCAGCGTGGAGCCAAACTTTTTACCTGTAGCATATAATATTTTGAAAATGGTATTTACCTGAAGTAGGCACACGCATTTTCATTTCTGGAACGCTTCTTAAATAGTTTCTGTTATAATACGTAGCATAAAAAACTTCTTAAATCCAAATGGTTTTAATGCCGACGTTAAACTGATACAAAACTATTAGCCAAGAAACGTGACTGACTTTCAAACCGATGACCTCGCTAGGCAACGCGCGGCACACGTGACGAAGAGAAATATCAAGACGCTGCCCATTTTGCTTACATCTGTCCCGACCTTCACCAGAAGTATTTTTTTTTTCTTTACTTCTGTCAACTTGCTGCTTGTTTTCGAGTCCTTATCTCTCAACTTTTAATTTCCCGAGCAGTGCTGATCGCATTCGCAAGGTGGCATATAAATAAGCACGTACGCAAATAGGCTCGTCAAAACTGCGCATGAGCCACTGCAGGTTATGCAGATGAGGAAGAACCTCATTCAAGACAAATGTTATTTTACAAAAATCCAGGCGATAATGCCACTAAAACAAAAGGAGGTTACTTGGTATGAAAGAGAATGAGAAGACTTTACTAAAAGAAACCCGAAACTCAATCCTAAAGAAAAAAACAAGTGATAACTTCTACTTCTGTTCAAATGACGGGGAAGACGTGAGAACAGGGAGGGTAGGCGAACATATCTACGCCTATATTTCTCGTCAGACATTTATAAATCAATCATTTGTCCGTTCATTAAATATTGCTGCCATATTTGGTCTGGTATCCCTGCTATATAACGCGAGAATCTCGTTAAAATCCAAAGAAGGGTATGTAATATTATTGGTCCTGACCTGGACTCTAAGACTTTAGCTCAAAAGAAAAACAATAAAAAAGCAGTTTTCAGGAAGACAGAATGTCGCCGAGCCCAGCGATTAGCCGGGGTGCCTCAAGGGCGTGATTCTGACAGTGATGGTGGAAGATATCTGGGATTGTAAAGGAAAGATTTGTCGCAGATTACGTCTACAATGCAGAGAATAAATTACTAAGTTCAGACTTGAATATCGGGGGCAGAAAGAAATGCCGAAAACTCGATTCGCAGGTACTATCTCACAATGAACGCAGCCACTCAGAAAAATAACTCACTATCCAACAAACGCGGTAGCCAAAATACCCGATTTTTCCCCCGATTCGAGAACACCAACTGCTTTTATCGACCGAGCATTGTTTTCATTCGTCGAAAACTGCGAGAGGACGCCCAATTTTTGCATATCAAAATACTTTTTTGCGACTTCTGCGACGGACTTTTAATTTTTTTTTTTTTTTTTAATTCAAATATTCCGTCTTCAACATGTCATGCGGAATACGTGCTCTTTTTTTTTTTTTTTTAAGTAATTTTCTTTTTCGCCACATTTTCTGTTGTAGGATACACGCGACGCACTGTCGCTTGGTTTGACGAGGTAAATCGCCGATTTCTTCGCTATAGATGGATTTCCTTTGAGTTTTGGATATAAGCCCGAAACGGCGCGAATTCAACAGTGAGCCGCAAGAAGCGTCGATACGGTTCCCACACTCAGTTTAGGGACCAGCGGCTAAGATCGCTCGCGAAGTGATGCTGAGTCAATGGTGGACTTGCGTTCCTTTGAAGTCATTCCTCTCGCTGCCTCTTAGAATCTAAGCGGGGATGCATGTCCCTCTCTTCTCATAAACAAAGATTAAGCAAAAGAAATCGTCCTTTTTCGTTAATAGGATTTACATGTAGTGGGGCACCCAGAGACGACAAAGAACGCAAGAAGAAAAAAGATGTTGCATTTAATTTTTTAAAGATTGTAAGTGGAAGTGAGACAAGAAGACGGAAAAGAGTTTCACATCCGAGATGTGCGGGAAAATAAACTATTAGACGAAAACATCTAGCTATTTGAACAGTAAAACGATGAGACCTAACTGCCAATTTAGTACTATCAAGGAAGAGTGCTTATTAGAACAATTGTCATGAACACATTTATAGAAATGATACAGAGAAGCCACGTCACATCGGTTGGAAAGTGACTGAAGTCGAGATGCCAGGTTAGGACCGATAATATTACAGACATTTCTTTGGATTTTGTCGATAATATTGAGGTGTATACCAGGCGCGCCAAACCAATTATGGCGCCAATATTCAGTGCACAGGTGAGTGGTAGATTTATAAATATGCCATATGGATTCTGACTTGAAAAATGTCTGGCGCAACACATTCCTACCAGCAGACGTAGCAGTTGTTTCAAATCGCTCCACATCATGCCAGTCGAAAACGTCAGCCCAAGGAGGCGCAATGAGTTGCTATGCTGGAGATTAGCATCAGTGTTATGGTAATTTCTCCACACACGCATGAACGCTCTCAGCTATAAATAGGAGCAGGTACTGCCTTTTGGAGGGCAAAATTTCCGAACATTCTTGCTGTAACACTCTCGTTTGTATATGTTTGTATTACTGTTTCCGTTAATATATTTGTGTAACTCAATACCTCTCTTGTGTCTTTATTTCTGGCCCTAACAAGGCCGCAACAATCAGCCACACTGATGGAAAGCAAAAATAGTTCTCTGCGTATTGGGCTAATGATTCATGCGCCGAGGTATTTAAAGTGATTATTATAATTCTACATCCTAAAGAAGTTTTTGTGATAGATTCAGGGTATGTGTCTCCCCATCATATTCCGTGTATGTTTCTCACCACCATTGCTATCAGAATAAATAACCGTCTTATGTTGTAACTCCAGAACCATTTTTTAAAGTATCAAATTATTTTTAAGCATATACTTTTAAAATCTAAAGGTTTCTAACCTACAAAATCGGTGATGTAAAAGAACACTGTTTAAAAGCTTGTAAAATCCGGTATTAATCATAAAAATTAATTTTAAAAAAATCTGGTATTAATTATAGCTTTCTAAACAGTATTATGGCTATTGAAATAAGTACGCGGGTTTAATGGATATCAGAAGAGAAAAATGGAATCAGAAGGCTGAGTTCAAATCCCGGACAAGTCCATCTCATTCCCTTTCGCACTAATACTCTCGAGAAAGGCACTAATTCATATATTCACCAACTAGGGTTAAATGTCAGTTTATTTAAAGTCAGAAAATATATTTGGAGTATAAGAAAAAAAATTTGGAGATGATTAAGATTTTCTGATAAAATCTAACTCATAGCTGGAGGAGAAGCAGAGGATGCATAGCTTTCCGAAGGATATTTGCGCGTAGGTGAATAAAACGAACCAGACTGAAATTGGAACTCGGATCTCCGATTTCTCATTTTGTACGGTTATTTTATACCATCCGTACATCCAAGCATACAATAACTGACATAGCCAAGCGGCCATCCATCTAGGTACTGACCAACATTGACGTTGCTTAACTTGACATGAGATGATTATTTGTTCTAATAATTAAGAAATACAAATATATACGAGCGTTGATTCGTAGGTAAGACCTATAGAGACCGGGCTACCCGACCTTTGATACATATACGTGGTACAACTTTATACTTTATCCAGCTAGCTGCCATGATAATTAGGTTAGGATCCGTATATTCGTACCCCAATCATTCTTTGTTGCTTTTTACACAATAATAATAATAATAAGCGGTCACCTGTCTTGGAACGGACTAGGCTTATTAATGCTTAACTTCGTTGATCAAACGATAAACGTTGTTTCAAATATGGCCGTACGCCGCAGCGACTCGAGAAAAAGGAAAATTTTGAATTCAAGACAGTGAAAAAGGTAACGGGAAAAAAAACATTACTTTTCGAAGATACTAGACTACGTATGATCAATTGAGTCACTGACGGTATGGGTTATAAAACATTGAAGTTGATTTCAGCATACCATTGAAATGAGAGTTCATTTTATTATGATTCAGTTAAATAATTCAATTCATTTATGTCATCATTGATCTGGTTTACAAGTTCATGTTTTACTGATTGTTTACAGCATTTAATAGGAACAGAACTTCCGGTATAAATTTGAACTTTAAATCAGATTAACTTAAAAATATTTTTGAATATGCCAAAAAAATATTTAAAAATCATATTTACTTGACAATATTTTTAAATATGCCAAAAAAATATTTTTAAATATTCAAAATATTGTTTGTTTAAAGAAAGCTGAAATATAAATAATTACTCTACAAACAACTGGACGAAACAGCAGAGCGGGATCTCTTTGTGTCTGTCTTTAAATTAAAAATATTTTAATTAAAAAAAATTGTCTATTTGAGGAAAGTTAAAATAAAAATACTTACTGGATAAAAAAAAATCATATTTTAAAATCTTATGCACTTAAATCAGATTAATCATTATGCACTGGACTGTTGACGTGCCACACAAGCACGCAAGCTATGATTAATTAATGATGAACATATCATTTTTGTTTATGATCGATTTCATCACGATTCTTCTGTTAAGCTTGGAGAGTAATTATGCATTTTTATTGCTCGTAATCCAATAGTGTTATAAAAACCTTGGAGAATTCCAGTAAGATATCTTTAATCATTTCTAAGATACAACGGTTCAAAGCTTAATCTAACGATTGGACAATTTTGCTGTTACACTGGGTATACATATATATATATAGAGAGAGAGAGTGGGGAGAGGGGGAGAGAGAGGAGAGAAAAGAGATGGAGAGAGAGAAAGAGAGGAGAGAGAGAAGGAGAGAGAAGAGAGAGAGAGAAAGAGAGGAGAGAGAGAGATTGCTCTGAAATCTGTTATTATTCTCTTGAAATAACAGATTCTTTTGGAACCTGAGGGAAACTAATGTTATCTGTAAGCTTTGGACATATTCTTCCAGTAATTAAATTAGAATATTAAGAAAACAAAGCGGTAAAAAAGGACGTTGGCAGTCATTGCTTTCCACACTTTCATATTGATTGTATCCCTTAATACATTTTGTCCTTTTGTTACCTCTTCTTAATCCTGTTCTCTTATCTTTTTGATCAAGCTCGCTACGTATGAAATGCGTTGTTTTCCTCTGACCCTCTTGCCTTCAATCGGTCCTACGAGTATCAGTTTTTCCAAGCATACTTTCCTTATCATGTTCCTTAGAAATTTCAACTGTTTCTTTCTGATGTTGAATGTAAGTGTGCATTTTGTTTCATTTACTCTAAGACTTCATCCTTATTCAGTCCATAGTATTCTCAGCATCCTTCCGTAGAATCAGATTTCTATTGCTTCAAGTCTCCTCTTCGTCAGTGAAGATATTGTTCAGTATTCACTTCCATGTAGTAGGACCGATATTACGTAAGAGTTTAATACTCGTTTCTTTGTTTCTAAAGGAATTCCTGTTTCTTAATACTTTGCTTAGCATTTAGAAGGCATTTTTCGCTATCCTTGTGCACATAACGAGTTATTTTTATTAAGTCTGTCTCAAGCCCAGTCGTATTTCACCTATGACAAACAGCTTTAAATGCTATTTGTCATTGCAATGTTTAAACTAAAAAGATTCTGCATTCAAATGACCAAAATATTTCTAGCTATAAAAGCGAAGCCTTTGTTTATGTTGTCAATATTGTTCTTAATTCTTTTGTTGCTATATTTGTTAGCTTTTATTGTAACTGCAAATGGCCTTCGCAGATATTCATATGTTACCAAAGAATCACAAGCCACATCGTCCATATATTTAGAAGATATTCATCTTTTGTCACCAGCTGAAAATGGATCGTATTTCAGCGGGCATTATGTTTGCTTAAAATTCCCCATGTGATTCTCTATTGTTTGTCCCTCACACAACATTGGATAAAACAGACGATAACATTTCCGCCATGTTCATATTAGTTGTTATTTTGAACAGGACAAATATATTAGCATGTTTTTTTTTGTTTTGCTTTTTGTTTTGTTTTTTGTTTTGCTTTTTACAAAGAGCTCAGATTCTATTTACATTGTTTTTATATATGACATCATTTATTAGCCTTGGAAATATTAAACTATTAACACACACCGACCCATTTTTTTTCATTCAATGATTTTAAAGGGCAGCGACCTTTGTTTTACAGGAATATTAAAAAGTTATTTAACATATTGTCGGCTTGTTAACCTTTGGCAGGTGATTTAAAGTTAAAAAAATATTTTTAGATTGTAAGAATTTTCTTTTGAGGTAAAAATGATTTACCGATACAAATCTTACTAATTAAATTTATAGATGGGGAGGGAAGCAGATTCGTATCCTTGCCCAAGTGTATTTGGGGGTGCACAGTAATAATAGCACAGGTAAAAATGGCATAGATAAAAATGGTACGGTAAAAATGGCACAAGCGGAAAAATAAGACAAAATGGTACAATGCCCGAGAGCAGAAGTAGTAGTTCATTCTCCAGCAGGCTGCAGATCTTCAAGTTTTTTCTGGTTGTAGCAGACCGTGTGTTTACGTGTTGTTAAATTAGGAACACGTGCTGTTTATTCCTGCTAGAAGAAGGTTCAACTACAAGAACATGGCGGACTCAAGTTGAGTCCAACCAAAGATGTAAAGAAAACAAACAAGAGCAATATATGTATGTCAACAAATATATGTACTAAACAACAAATTTACAAATAACAAAAACGTCAACATTTGTGTTTGTGTGTGAACGTAAAGAGTTTGCATTTTGGTGAAAGTTCGTGCGTACGTGCATGGCGTTTTCCCACAAGTGGGCGAAAACGTGGATCTCTGCAAGAGATCACATTTTTAAATTTGTCTGCAGAAATGCAAAGTCAAAACAGAACGAGGCAATAAATTGCCCAGTATTTATAGTGTAGGGAGAACGTCCTCTAGAAACAGTTAGGAAATTAAGGAGGAGTTAACTCCGACATGGTACTTGTGGATAGAGTTTTGCTCTTTGGTTACACAAAGTTCTTTTTATGATGACCTCACTTGAAAGTAACGTCTTTGCCTCAGCTGGTAAGTCATCCAGGTTATTGCTATAAATCTGGTTAGGTTGATCTTCTGTTTCTGCTGCTTTTCTCTACATGATGTTGAGGCATTTTCTGGATTCAACAGCTTCATAATCAGGAGCGTGGTTGTGGTTTTTTAGCTGGATCAGTCATATCAAGGCTGGGGGTCATGGTACAGGATCAGTCATATCAAGGATAGTGGTCATGGTACAGGATCAGTCATATCAAGGATGGTGGTCATGGTACAGGATCAGTCATATCGAGTCTGGTGGTCATGGTACAAGATCAGTCATATCGAGGCTGGTGGTCATGGTACAGGATCAGTCATATCAAGGCTGGGGGTCATGGTACAGGATCAGTCATATCGAGTCTGGTGGTCATGGTACAGGATCAGTCATATCAAGGCTGGTGGTCATGGTACAGGATCATTCATATCAAGACTGATGGTAATGGCACCTTTATAAAAAGATGTTCTCTTCACACATCTCCATCTGATAGTAATTGATCTTGCAATCTGTACCTTTGGAAGCAAATCTCTTTTCCTTTATTACTTGCTATAACTTCAATGATGGGATTGTGATAGAGCCACTGATATCAATGGTGTGCTTGACGGCTCCAGGTCAACTGCACATTCGCTTGGTGCCATTTTTTTCCTATTTTCCCACTTCTGTCATTTTTACCCGTGCTATTATTACCCGAATTCGTATTTGCACATAATATAACGAACCTGGCCGGAATTGGAACCCGGCTTTCCGAGTTCCAAATTAGAGCCATTATCCATTGCGCCACCTGCACATCCAAGCTTACAGCAACTGGTATTCCCAAGCGGTCACCCATCTAGGTACTGACGAATATCAACTTTGCTTAACTTGACATAAAATGATTATTTTTTTTCGAATAATTAAGTAATATAACTATATAAAAATGCTGATTTTTAGGTAAGACCGGGTTATCCGAACTTTGATACATATACGTGGTATATCCTTATCCAGCTGGCTCTCATTATAATTATGCTGGGATTCGTATGTTTGTACGCCAATGCCACTTCGTTAGTTTGCTGCCTTCTCCTTCAATAATAATAATAATAAGAAGAAGAAGAAGAAGAAGAAGAAGAAGAATTAAGAAGTAGTCACCCGTCTTGATATTGCCTAGGCTTAACTTCGACGTTATTAGTTAATGTCAATATCAATCCCGACTACTGAATTAGACCACAGATTAATACTTTTCTTACAGCCATATTATGTTGAAACACTGGTACTCATCCGATCACCGAAGTTAAGCAACGTTGAATCTTGTCAGTATCTAGACGGGTGACAGCTTGGGAATGCCAGATCCGGTAAGCTTTGATGGGCGAATAGTGTAATGCTGAAAGGCTCGGAATCAAAAATTGAAGAGTCGAGTTCGAACTTCAGTCGGGTTAATTACCTTCACTTACGTGCAAATAGCCTTAGGAAAGGTATAAATCCACCACTTCTCCTCCCAGCTATGGGTTAAATAGTTAGACTTGTATCAGGAAGTCCTTATTATCTCCAAAACATTCCTACAATCCTAAAATGTTTCAGGTTTTAAAAGGTTTATAAGCCGTAAAAAATCAAATCAGTCAAAAGCAATTAGAGAAGCTATATAACCAAATCCTCTTTGTTCTATGGTCTGGAAGCCTCGTGGCCTTCTGCAACACAAGTGGGGTCACCCAACACTCGAAAATGTACTTTCTTGCCAGGAAGTGTTAAGATTCTTGAACGCGACCTTCCCGGATTTAAATGTAAAGCCTTTCTTCAGGAATGTTTATTTGAGCCAGGAATATAAAAATAGAACGCGTATTTGCATTATGATCTATAAATGTCTGCTCTGGGCACTTCGACATAGTGTATTGGTTAACAAGCTTGTCCCTCTCGATTAGTTACGACGTACTTGTGAGTTCGATCCTTACCGGGTGTTCCGTATCTTGTGCCACATCTAAGCAACGCTTAATAAATCGCAATAAATTTCTGCTTTGGGCATTTCAATAAAGTGTTATGGTTAGCCATTTTGTCCCACTAGATCAACTACAGCTGACTAGTGAGATCTATCCTCATTGGGGGCTCCATACTTTCGGCCTTGTATCACATCTAAGCAACGCTTAATAAATTGCTATAAATATCTGCTTTGTGCACTTCAACATAGTGTAATGGTTAACAAGCTTGTCTCGCTGGATCAATCACAATTGTTTTGTGAGTTCGATCATCACTGGTTGCTCCGTACTGTCGACCTTGTGCCACATCTAAACTACGCGTAGAAAATATCTATAAATGTCTCCTTTTGGTTGATTCTATGTGGTGCAATAGTTAGCAAACTTATCTCGCTAAATCAATTACAACTGATTAGTGAGTTCGATCCTCACTGGGTTCACTATACTTTTGGCCTTGTGCCACATCTAAGTTTGTTCACCCACACTATACCCAGTCTTTTCTCTCACTTTCACTCTATTTAACTGCTTGCGTGTTAGTGGTACTCCCGCATTGCTTGGGAAACCAATGAAACGTTATTATAAACTTTTTAAAGACGGCGGATTAATGGATTGAGGCTCGGATTGATGAATCGAGCCGAGTTCGAATACCAGTAGTGTTCATTACATTCACTTTCATTCTAATACCCTTGGGAAAGATCGAAATCAACCTCTTCTCCTCCAGCTATGGGTAAAATAGCAGTATATCAATTAAGAACAGTTCACCTTTCTAAATATTCGTAAAATCAGAAATATGAATATGTATGGGATCTAAAATTAAATTCTATTCTTAATTTTAAAAATAACCCATCTCTGGGAGAAATCTTTTTCAAAATACTATAAAATTACTAGATTGGCATTTAGGTCCCACCCGTATACTGTTGAATAGCAACCGCAACTTCCACCCTAACAGTTTCATTTCTCGCACTTCCTACCTCTGGAACATGCTTCCCTGAGAACTAAAATCCTCAAAAATGTAAATGCAATGCCAATCACCAAGTCCTATCTTCTTGAATCCCGTTCATCTTTTATCCTTTCTTCAATAACCCGCCATACCCAGTTTTTTCTTTCACTTTCACTTCCTGTAACCCCCCCCCCACTGCGTACTAGTGTCATTCCCGCCTTGCTTTGGGTGAAATGATTAAAAGATCACGTAATTCTTTTTTTTATTATTTTTTATTATTGAATATACGTTATATCATTTGCTTTTCTTATTCTAAACTTTCCCAAGGCCATTAGTGCCAAGTAAAGGTTATTTCATTCGGAGTTTCTACTCGACTTGCTGATTACATTTTCGCCTCTGCTAATTTTAAAAAAAACATATCTTTATACTATAAAATTACTAGATTGGCATCTAGGTCCCACCCCGTATACAGTTGAATAGCAACCGCAACTTCCACTCCAACATTTTCCTACCTCTGGAACTTCCATTTACTTGCTTCCCTGATAAATAAAATCCTCAAAAATGTAAATGCAACGTCAATCGCCATCTTCTATTTTTTTTAATCCCGTTCAACTTTTGTCCTTTCCTCAATCCTCTCTATTCTCAATCTTCTCTTTCACTTTCACTTTAGTAGTACTAGTGGCATTATCGCCTTGCTTGGTGTGAAATGATTAAAAACAAAGAAAGAACCCCGAACTGAGTTTGAAGTTTTTGAATAGGCTTGCTCTAACTTGATCTCCAACTAGATATTGCAGATAGTAATTGCATCCTGCTGCCATATCTGGTCTGGTGCTCCTGCTACCCATCCTGAGGTTCTTGACAAAATCCAAAGAAGGATCTGTAATGTAATCGATCCTGACTTGGCATCTCGACTTCAGTCAATTTCTCACCGACATGGCGTGGCTTCTCTCTGTCTTTTCTACACATATTTTCATGGCGACTGTTCTGATGAGATCTTTTCCTTGAATCCCCGACTGCGTGAATTTAAGCGTACTACTAGATTGCCCACTTGATCTTGCACATTTATAAATCTACTATTTGTCCGTGCATGGAATACTGCTGCCATATCTGGTCTGGTGCTCCTGCTATTCATCTCGGGGTTCTTAACAAAATCCAAAGAATGATCTGTAATATAATTGACCCTTATTTGGCATCTCGATTTCACTCACTTTCTCACCGACGTGATGTGGCTTCCCTCTGTCTTTTCAACAAATATTTTCATTACAACTGCTCTGACGAGCTCTTTTCCCTGGTTCTCCGGTTACGTGAATTTAAGCGTGCTACTAGATTGTCATCTAGGTCCCACTCGTTTACTCTTGAAATAGTTAAATAAAACCGCTACTTCTGCTTTAGCAGTTTCTTTTCTCGCACTACCCACCTGTGGAACTCTTCCATTTACTTGATTCCAGATAACTACAATCTTCAAAAATTGAAATGCAACATTCATCACCAGATTCTATTTTCTTGAACCCCGTTCATCTTTTCTATTTTCCTCAATCCTCCCTATTCTCAGTCTTCTCTTTCATTTTCACTCCCTGTAACCCCCTGCGTACTAGCAGCATTCTCGCCTTGCTTGGGGTAAAAGGATTAAAAAAAAAGATCAAGTAATCCCTGCAAGTGAGTTCTTTTGAAAAAAATATTTTTTTTTTGTTTTATTATTGACTATCCGTTATATCATTTGCTCGTCTTATTCTTAATTTTCCCAATGCCATTAGTGCCAAGTAAAGGTTATTTCATTCGGAGTTTCTACTCGACTCGTTGTTTACCTTTTTGTTGCTGCTAAGCGCTTGGGCAAAGAAACTTGCTCCTGGAAACTTTTATAATTTAAATCAATATTTATAGAAAAACGTACAATCAGAGTACTTGTTTATGCGTAAAAATTTGGAGTACTTCTTGCTTATTTTTGCGTTAAAACGAGGTTATTTTATGCAGTGGAAATCTCAAGTGACCTCGGCGGTGCTCGCCAGATATCCTTTGTTTATCTTCAATCAAGTTTAGACATCTGTGCTGGGGAGTGGGTAAGAATTAATATAAGTTTGAAAAGGGAATGATGAGTGGGGGAAGAGACTCTTGAACTATTTTTCTACACAGCCCACGAACTTCCAACTCGATTGTCACATTCTGCTGATGTTGTTGTTGTCGTCGTTGTTGTTGCTGTTGTTGTTGTCTTCTTCTGCTGCTGCTTCTTCTTCTTCTTTTTCTATGTTCTGTGTCCCTTCAGGGCGTGAGTACTCATGGCTCCCCACAGACTCCTAACTCTTGCAGGCTTTAGCAACTTCTGTCCCCTTTGCAAGGCCCTCCCACCACTCATTTAAACAAAATCGTCAGGTTGGTAGCTTCCTACCATTCCTCTATCTCTTTTCCCTTCGACATGTCCTGTGAGTTAAATTCTCCAAGCCTTCCTTCCTCTGTACTCCATAAATTTCCGCTGTTTCTTTCTGTCTATGAATATAAATGTCCTTTTGTTTTACTTTTCCTTAAAACTACTTCGCTGTTTACGCATTCTGTCTATGGCATTCTCAGCATCCTTCTGTAGAACCACATTTCTCTTGCCTCAAGTTTTCCCTACATATGTTAGGAGATTGTCCAGAATTCACTTCCGTGGTTTATTATAACACAGTAGTTAAGCGATCCTTCCTTTCTTTATAACAACATTTTTCATTTTTCTAAGTAATTTGCTTAGCTTTTGGAAGGCACCTTTTGCTTTTCCAATGTGGAGATAAGCTATCTCTGATCTTTCGTAAAATACACGCACAACTGGGTGGTAAAAAGTTCCAGGCCTGAAAAACTTTTGCCCTTGTGTTTTTATATTGTAAAGTGCCAATTCGTAAGCTCTTTGGGATTATTTTGGAATTTATTGACTGAACCATGTCAAAAGAAAGTGTGGAATTTTCAAGTGGTGAAAAAACGGAAGAAAATACCAAGGATAATCCATGAGTGAATAAAGCAAATATTTCTTGATAAGTTCATGTCGTAATCAACAGTGAAGAAGTAAATACGCCGGCTATGGGAATCTTCAAACTCAGAATGCATCATGCTGAGGGAAACCTTGGATTGTATTGATTTATGAAATCATTCATCAGATCTATGACAAAATTTGGGCCGATCGACGAATATAAAACAAAGGAATTGTTGAAACAAGAGCCCTGCATTTTTAAAAAGTAAGTGTTCATCAAATACAAAGCGCATGGGACAATCAAAATAGTCAATGAGGTTGTTGCACGTAATATGTAAAGTTTAAGATGACATATAAGAACGCTAGCGGTTAGACCTAGACATGTAGAGATTAAGCTTTCACTTTTGGGAGTCTTTTTCAGAAAATAGCGTTTTTTGGAAAGAATTTGAACTTCTTCCTTACTAATGAAATACAAAGGGAATGTAGAAATCAAAACTAATAACTACACACCAGTAGTAAATTGGAATTTCGTCGCCAAAACTACACCAATTTCCGGCCGTGGCAACCGATGCAACCAGTGTTTGCTTTTTAAAAGATTAAAAAAATAAGAGATTCTGGGTCAGAAACAATGACATTTCAGATTCTTCTTTGTGTTTTATCAATAATCTCTAAATATAGTGATTTACCAAGCGTAGCTTAGATGTGGCACAAGGTCAAAAGTATGGGTCACCGATTAAGGATTGAACTCAATCGTAATTGTTCTAGCGAGACAAGCTTGCTAACCATTATACCGTTTCGAGGTGCCCAAGAATCTCTAAATATGTAACAGGAGCACCGGACCAAATGTGGCAGCAATATTCAAAGAATGGACGAATGGTAGATTTATAAATATGTAAGATAGATTCTGGAGAGAAACATTGCAGATTCCTCATTGCATTTTATCAAGAATATCTAAATATGTAACAGGAGCACCGGACCATATGTGGCAGCAATATTCAAAGAATGGACGAATGGTAGATTTATAAATATGTAAGATAGATTCTGGAGAGAAACATTGCAGATTCCTCTTTCGATTTTGTCAAGAATATCTAAATATGTAACAGGAGCACCGGACCATATGTGGCAGCAATATTCAAAGAATGGACGAATGGTAGATTTATAAATATGTAAGATAGAAAAAATACGCAACACGACGCAGAGTACCCACTTTCCTGACTGCAGACTTAACAATTAATTCAATATATTTTTTTCGGTTCCTGGCAGGGGAAAACGTTAGTCTGAGGAGGAATAATGAGTCACTATCGTGGAGGTTAGCATTAGGTTAGAATGTCTTAGTGTATATATTTGTGCACCCGCGTGCAGATATGGAAGAATTAAATGAATAATTTTGCTCAAATCTGACATTTTCATAATTATAGTTTCCTAACAATTTGATAAAAGATCGCAACAGTAATAAATGACAATAATGAATTCCATTTGTGCAAAACGGTCCCCGGACACGATATCTTTTGACTAAAAGACATTAGAAGAAAAAGAAGTGAAGACCTGCAAAAAAGAATCTGCAATATCTGGCGGCTCATCTCCATTCACTTTCCCACCGTCATAATGCTGACTCTCTATGTCTTTACCACAAAATACTTTCCTGGTAATTGTTCGAATAAACTCTTCCCTATGGAACCTGGAGTTTTTGAATTTAAGCCCAGTACTACACTGGGGTCTAGATCTCATCAATTTACAGTTAAGCTGAATAGATGTGACTATAAATTCTACGCTAACAGTTTATTTTCTCGCACTTCTCGCTTGTGAAACTCCCTTTCGGCTTTCCTTGATTATTGTAAAAGGCAAAAGAGAAGAAATATTAACCCTAGAACATTAACCCAGCCCAAATTTTCCTATTTTTTATTACAATTTTCAGTACCTGATTTTCTTACCTAAATATATTTTCAGTTCCTATTAATGTTAACTCAAAGTACAAAGTTTGAAGTGCCTGCATGTAAAATATTTCAAATAAAGATTTATATTTAATATTTTTTTTGATATCGAGAATGATATACCCATGGTTAGTAGTGGTGTAACTTTAATTGATGGTTAGTGTTCTAGGGTTAAAGTAAATCAATGAATATAAGACTGATGGATGTTTTAAAAATTTTCGGAGTTCATCTTAACATATAGAATGATAAAATAACAAATTATTCAGGTATATGGTAAATAGTGTTAATCAAATATATGTGGCCAGGTATTGAACTCACAACGCTTTGGGTCAAGTCACTTTTTAGATTACTTCAACGGCAGAGGTGAACAAAATCTTGCAGAGAAGAGTTCCTAAAGGGAAATAACTGAAACTGAGATATCAAAAAAAAAAAGATATGGCATGTAGAACATGAACATTCAGCCCCCGTGCACTAAATAAATGGCCAGGTCGAAATTTCAGCGTATATCACCTAAAGAAGGCCGCAGCGTACAACGGCCAAAACACCGTGAATATGATAATAAAGATGAGGACAACATGTAAATAGGAAAAATAATTATAACACCTCTTTACAGAAATATAGACGACATGAGGTTATTTGAGAGCGCCGATATTCAGGGAATTTAAATGATGAATTGGTTACTTATTTTAGAGCATCATTTTACTTATAATTATTGCAATGTGACGCAAACAATAGTTAGTATATTATTTAAACAAATCTCTATCTATAAAAGGCAGGATGTGGGGGGGTGAATGGGTGGAGTTTTGTATGTGTAACGAATGCACGGCCGCAATTTTCGACGGATTTGCACCAAAATTTACATGCACATGCTCCAAGTTAGCGGGAAGGCCAAGACCCACTTTGCATTTCCCAACTCCCATCGATAGTGGAAATAATCGATTTTTTCATGCTTCTGCGGCAGTGTTCGTGTAGTTTGCGGCCATTTTCTACTAGCCAGAGTGAGAGCCTATAGCTGGCTTCCACGAATAGGCAGGAAGATTCTACTGGCCAGCGTGAGAGCCAACAACTGACTGACACGAATGTTAACTAGCATGCAAGAAAAATCGATAGCTGTATTCGTCACAAGTGGGAAAAATTTAAATCTGCATAGCACTTTACTCCAATTGGCTCATTCGCTTGCTTAAACTCAATGTTGATTCTGATTCTGCAGAACTGGGTTGGGTGTGAAAAAGTATTTGTTGTTAACATTCTTTTTTCATTCGGTTTTTCCAGTTACGAATCTTTTTTTTTAAGCTGATCGTTTTGTGTTCATTTTGTTTAGTTCTTTTTTCGTAACAGATTTAATGTTTAGTATAGAGGTTAGAAAAAATTCGCAGTGTGAGATAGGCAAGAAGTAAGGCATGTAGCAACATCAGCACGGCGAAGGGCACTCCTTTAAAGGCAAGGAAGGGCAAAAATATATAGTCAAGTGATAGCGATTGCTGTATGAGTCGTACGATTTTTGAATCAAGCAAGGGCAACGCCGGGCCATGCTGCTAGTTAACAATTAATAATCAACGGTGGATTTTTACAGCCAACTGTCACATATTATTGCCAACTAAGACTGTTTTACCATTTATATAAGTAATGAAGTAATCGTTCTAAGTAACTCTTTTTATAGTCACCTGTCACTTATTGCCAACTAAGACCGGTTAATCGAAATAAGTGGTCCGAAATTTGTTGCATTGTTTCAACATGTACTCATACTCGGTCGATTTGTTAAAGTTTGTTTTTTTTTCGCTGCTCAGTAGCTTTGAGGAGTTTTAGTCGTCACTCCGTTTTGTCGCCAAAAGGAAGCCAGTATATTGACATTTCAAGATATCCACTTAACCTCAAAATATATAAATAGATTAAAACAGGCAATTTTAGCCACAAATGCTTTATAAATTTTGCTGAATTCGAAACCTTTGACCTCGGTGAAATTTGCTTTCCGTTTGTAATGAACAGATAAACTTCAACTCAGTATGTCCGCGTTGTGTTTTTTTTAAACTTTTTTGTCGTTTTGTTTTGTTTTTCTCCCATCATCCTTTACCGACTTTGCCTTCCGGTTTATTATCAACAAATTACAGCAATATAATAACCTCGAGGTCTTATGGGTTGTACGTTAGGTGTGGTCATAGAGAGGTTGAGTTGGTATATTTTATCACATATAAATCCTTGTTGTTTTTTTTTGTTTTTTTTTATTGAAATCTTTTCTGTTATATTTGGGTATATAGATAAACATAGGTCAGTTTATAGGTAAAAAATGACGGGCTTTATATATATATATATATATATATATATATATATATATATATATATATATATTACAGGAAGGTTCACCTTGTACAATGACCGGGAGCTACTCCAGGTAGATGGTTACGTTGAAAGACAAGTTCTTCAGATAGGAGGGGAAGATAAAGTTTAATCTTAGACTTTGAATATCTTAAGACTGTAGTGATCGGGAAAATATCCTCTTGGGAGTCGTTCCCATAAAGCGGTGGTTTGCGTAAAGAAGCTGTTCGAGTGGAACTTCTAACCGATGGAATACGGAGAGAATGTGGGTGGGGTTTGCTACTATGTGAGTGGCATGGTGGGTCCTAGTTGTGAAGATTAGACCTGGCGGAACCAAGAAATGTAGTTCGTCCCAGTACTTTCCGTGGAAGTAGGGGTAGGGTAGTGAGATGCTTACCCCATCCTGCCTGTGAGAGATAGGTTGGAGGGTGGAGGATAGTTTATCACCCACAAGGATTCGGAGACGTTTTTTGACTCTATCGCGACAGGAAAGTTCGGTTTGGGCAGATCCCGCCCAAATATGATAAAAATACTCCATTGTTGCCCTAATCTGACTCTTGTAAAGGTAGACCAAAGCAGGACGGTTCAGGTACTTAATCGAGCGTTATAGAGAGCCGACCATTTACCTGCATCCTTAACAATGGATCGTGTGTACGAGTTCCACTTTAGGTCGGGTGTGAGTTTGAGGCCGAAACAGTCTTTCAAGGCACGGCGCCTCCCCACGGGGACATCCGTTCACCAACCAGTTTTTACCGCACTAGGTAGTTTGTACTTAATCGGAAGAGAGATTAATTGCCAATCTCTGATCATCAAGAGTTTTAGATTTACACCCGTAATAACTATATGATGGTTGGGTTTATAATTGAGTCTATAGGTAAACATTGGTCTTGTTTATACTTGAATCTATACGTAAAAAAAAATGATACGGTTTATACTTGAGTCTATAGATAAACATGTCCGGTTTATACTTGAATATACATTTAAACGTCGGTAGGTTTCATACGCAACTAATGGACGTGAGCGTCGCAAATGTTTAGCAGGTTTATAATTGAGACTATAAGTAAACAGTGTTTGGATTTGTACTTGACTGCACACATAAACATTGTCCTGTTTTATACTTTAGTCTATAAGTAAACATTGTTAGGGTTTATACTTGAGTCTATAAGTAAACATTGTCCGCCTTTATACTTGAGTCTATAAGTAAATATTGTTCGGGTTTGTACTTGACTGTACACATAAACATTATCCGGGTTTATACTTGAGACTATAAGTAAACATTGATCGGGTTTATACTTGAGTCTATAGGTAAACATTGTCCGGGTTTATACTTGAGTCTATAAGTAAACATTGTTCGGGTTTATACTTGGGACTATAGGTAAACATTGTCCGGCTTTATACTTGAGTCTATAAGTCAACATTTGTTTGGGTTTGTACTTGAATTCACACATAAACATTGTCCAGGTTTATACTTGAGTTTACAAGTAAACATTGTTCGGGTTTGTACTTGAATTCACATATAAACATTGTCCAGGTTTATACTTGAGTCTATAAATAATCATTGTTCGGGTTTATACTTGAGTCTATAGTTAAACATTGTCCGCCTTTATACTTGAATCTATAAGTAAACATTGTTCGGGTATGTACTTGAGTTCACACATAATCATTGTTTGGGTTTATACTTTAGACTCTAAGTAAACATTGTTCGGGTTTGTACTTGACTGCACACATAAACATTGTTCGGTTTTATACTTGAATCTATAAGTAAACATTGTTCGGGTTTATACTTGAGTTCACACATAAGCATTATCCGGCGTTATACTTGAGTCAATTAGTAAAAGTTGATTGGGTCTGTAGATATATATTGATGAACTTAATACTTGAATAGAGAGTTAAATATGATTCAGATTTATATTGACATCTGTAAGTAAATATTTATCGTGTTTATAGTTGAGTCGATAGGCAATTATGAATCTGCTTTATACTTTTTATTTAATTATTTCACCTCAAGCAAGGCTATAATGTCACTAGGATTCGTTAAAAGGAGTGAAGGAGAAAGAGAAGACCTTGGTGAAGAGGAGTAAGGAAAGGACACTAAAGGAACATGTTTCGGGAAGACAGAAGATGGCGATTGGCGATGTGTTTAAATTTTTGAAGATCGCAGTTGGCAAGGAAGGAAGAAATCAGAAGAGAGTTCCACGGGCGAGAAGTGCGTGAAAATAAACTATTAAATAGAACTGCAACGGCTACATCTAACTAGTTCAACAGTAAAACGTTGAGACCTAATTGCCAATCTAGTACCGCGCTTAAATTCATGCAGTTAAGGCACTACGGAAGAAGCTCATTAGAATAATTGTCATGACAATATTTGTAGAAAAGACAGAGGGAAACCTCGTCAGGTCAGTGAGAAAGTGACTGAAGTTGAGATGCCAGGTCAGGATTGATTATATTACAAACGCTTCTTTGAATACTGCCAAGAATCTCTAGATATACAACAGGAGAATCAGACCAGATATGGCAGCAGTATTCAATGCACGAATATATTTATATATTAGAAACAGTATATATAAATATATATATATATATATAATTATTATTTATAAAAAATTATGACATAAGTATGTTATAAAATCACAAGAAAAATAGCCATTTTGTTTCAACACCCTCGGTGTCTTATCAAGTGATGATGATAAAGATAAAATAAAATATATATATATAATAAAAAAGGCTCAAACACTAATATTCCATGGTTATAATTTTATTACATTGGAATCGTATCACGATCCATTTCATCAGACCTACAAATTCAAAAAAAATATAACTCCGGATATAAAAATTAAAATTTTAGTGAGAGTGTATGTGTGGGAGTGGGAAACAAGTGTGAGAAGGAAATGTATGAAAGCTCTAGAGAGAGGGTGTAACAGAAGAAAGAAGAACAGGAAGGCCTAATGGTGAAGGAGGGGATTAAAATTTAACAGAGAGAAGTTTTAAAGAGAGAAGTTAAATAACGGTTTAAATGAGTGAGATGCATACAAAAATGAATTATTTTTCGATGCATAATTCACTACCGAATCGCTGACCTAAATTAAAGAACAGATTATTTACTTTTAATACAAAGTAGAGCAATATATTATTATTTTTCTATTATAAGAGATTATAATAAATACATGTTGAAAATCGCTACACAAAAGCTTTCATGTTTCAATACTCTCACTGTACTTCTTCAGGCGATGGTAAGTAACTAGTGATTAAATGATTTCTAAGAAATTTAAACAAACCGTTAGCTCTTTTCCGAAAGTTAAAAGAGGGGGCGGTCATGGGAAAGACTACAATAAATAGAAAAGTTGATCTGACATTTAATTGGTTAATCATAACATACCCACAAATCTAATTTTAATTCTGACCATATGTTCTTTTCCACTCTTTTAACTTTCGAAAAAGAGCTAAGAATTTGTTTAAATTTCCTTAAAAATCATTTAATCACCACTTAATTGCCATAGCCTGACGAAGTACAATCAAAGCACTGAAACATGAAAGTTTTTGTTAGCAATTTCAACAAGTTTTTATTATAATCTATTATAATAAAATTAACACACACACACACACACACATATATATATATAAATGATAGGTCGGTATTGGATGCGCACTGCTGATGAGTCCCAAATATAGGACGAAACGACCGTCCGGTACTTTCGGCATACTGTTGAGGTTTGTTCTAGACTCGATTAATTATATATATATATATATATATATATATATATATATATATTATATATATATATATAAGATTTATTTAAAATTTATATGTTTTTTCGCTACACAGTTCTAACCATGTTTCAAAAATGGAAGCTAAAAGCTTGAGAATGAAATGGAACTAATTTCTTTAATAGAATTACAAAATTAAATTCGTAGCTTTTAGCTTCCATTTTTGAAACATGGTTAGAATTGTGTAGTGAAAAAACATATTTTAAATCAATTAATTATAATATTTATGCTCTGTAAATTTACATTGAGCACTATTTTGTAAAAATAAAAATATCTATAAGAACACCGGATTATATATCTTACTGTACTTTCTTTATATATATATATATATATATATATATATATATATATATATATATATATATATATCGTAACAGAAAAGTTGTCCAAATCGTCTTACAGCATAATTGTTTATCCCGCAAATATTTGATATCTAAAACCACTAAACTAATTAGGTTTGTTCTTTCCAAATTTTCAGGTAACATTTAGCCATCTTGACACCATTTATCGTAAGAATCACTGAGAAATAGAAGTTTAAAATCGTTTTGTGCCAGCCCCACTGTCTTCCCAAATGAGCAATGGTGAGAAGTGAGCCCTGGGGATCGCCTGCTTTGACCGCCATGGCGTCAGAAGACTACCTTCAGGGATCTACATATTAGGAAGGATTTTATAATAGAGAAAACACTTGTAGTGATTTCGGAGCTGCAGAGCTTGTGTCGCAAACCTTTGTGACACAGCAGTCGAAGGCCTTCGAGATATCTAATGCTATGGTCCTTGCGATATGTGTGTCGTCAACGGCTTCACTAATTCTGTGTGTAATGGTAGAATATCAGCAATGGATCGGTCTGATCGAAAACCATACTGTTCGTCGTAAAATAGGTTGTTCCTGTCCAAGTGCTCTACGACCTTCTTGTTGATTAAGACGTCAAAAAGCTTACTGATGATACTGAGAGGACTAATGGGTTTATACTTCCACATGTTTGGGAAAGAGTTCTCCTTCAAACAACTGTTAAATAAATTTGCTAGAATCGGGGATCATCTTGGGTTGATATTCTTAAGGACGACCACTGGAATTTTTATCTGGACCAGTGTCTTTTTTTTTTTTTTTTTTTTTTTTTGGTGTTGGGGCTTTTGATATGTCTACAGACTTATCTTGCTGAAATAGGTATATTACTGAGATTGTGCTCAGTGAAACGTAGGAAGTTGGGGAGGGGATGACCTTTGTCATCTAACGCTGAGTTTGGGGCAAAGATCGAGGCAAAGAACTTCGCCTTGTCTGCCTCGGGACCATTTATATTAGTGGGCACAGCCGCTTTTCCTCTGTTCATAAATTGGTTGGGGATCTTCCTGAATTCACGAGATCTAATTTGTTTATTTTCAACCTAGGCCTGGAAAAGATCGTGCGTAGCTGTACTTTAGTTTCCGGGACTCTCTTACAGCGATTGCGGGCTGTTCTGAAAGAAGTACGGACCAGACTACACTGCACCTTGCGATAGATTTTCAAGTAGTACTTCTGATGCGCTGTGGCTGCAGTGCATTCAGGGGTGAACCAAGGCGGGTGGTCATCAAACGCTCCATTCCAGAAAGGACCCATTCTAAGATTAGGGCAGAGGTTTAAGGGGCAGTATGTTTGAAGATAGTCGGGAGAGGAGTTTCCGTCATATAGGACCGAAAGCCGTCCCAATCTGCCTCTGCATAGCGAAAAATAGTTTTATGGAACGGTAAATCAGGGGATATAACTGGTTTGCAGTCTGAACACTGACTAGGAAATGATCTGTCATGCCAATTGGGCTAAACCGTTTGCTGAGCATTTTTCAGGGCGGGATGTTAGAAAACGGTCAAGGAGTTGCGCCTGTTGTCCCATCGCATCAGGGATACGGGTGGGTTCTTCAATAATCTGGGTTATATCATGCGATGGAGAAGTCTCCTTCTTCATCGGTTTTGTTAGAGTGGACTAACCACTCTTTGTGGTAAACACTGGTCACCGCATGTGAAAGTTGGTCGAGGGAAAATCGTTGAGGATATTGACAACCCTCTCGGATAATCGATCGAAGATTACCGACACTTCATCCTGGTATGATACAGGGCAAAAACCAATATGGGGCTCTGGATAAGTGCCACATGGAAACAAATATACGGGAGACCTTGTTTTTTTTTTTTTGTTTTTTGTTTTTTTCGTACCTGCCACAGGGAAACCCGTCCTTAATGTAGGCACCGAACCCGTGACCCTGGCGATTTAGGCGGTCGTATGTTGTTTTAATGGGTGAGTGGCCCGTTGAATTGAGGCAATGATACCTGCTTCAGACAGGAACAGGAAATCAGGTTGAGTATGAAGATGATGGAATTCCACTTTTGGAAAGTTGGGACGCAGACCCCTCACATTGATGTAAGAGGTGGTTTAACTAGTGTCTACTTTTCTCTATTTTTTCTGGGGGTTAGGTTTGCTAGTTTTGTTCATTTTCAATTTGATTGCTTTCATATTTGTTTTAGTTGCCTTGATGGATGACTAGAAGTCAGTAAAACAGACACCCCATTGGAGATGCACGAATAAATGACCTGAATTGACTCGCCTAGAGAGAATGCCGATACTGTCGTCGTGCTATCGAGAAGTCCTACCAGAGACAATTCGCAAAATGGCAGTACAATTGACCCGATATTATACACCTGCTGATAGGATATCCTCCATCGAACTTATTCCTGATTATCAGAGTGATGCATTGTTTTTTGGAGTGGGGAGGTTGTGATAGCTAGTTTTGTTCATTTTCAATTTGATTGCTTTCATATTTGTTTTGGTTAGTTAGAAGGAAGTGAAGCAGACACCCATTGGAGATGCACACATAAATAACATGGGTTGACTCGACTGCGATATACTGCGATAAAGTAGCCATCATCATGGCTTCGAAAGGCTCCACTGAAGACTATGGCACGGTCTAGACACCATTCCCAAATTACCAGAGAGCATTCGCAAAATGACAGTACAATTGACCCGATATCATACATCTGCTGATAGGATAACCTCCTTCGAAGTTACTCGAAAGTTCGGGTCCCTGACTATCAGGCAGACAACGCCCAAACCCCAAAAAACGCTTACCTCCAGCACCCTTAATGAGGGGGCAAATAACTCAAGAAAGAAGCAGGGTAATTGATTGATTTGTTTTTGTTTTTTTTTGTTTTTTTTACAGTTTATCAACTTTTTGCAGGTTATTTAATGCTAGAAAATTGTTTTAGACTATGACAATTTTTATGAGAGATAGTAATAATTTACTGATACAAGTCCTACTCATTAACCTATAGCCAGGGTCAGTAGAGAGGGATTCATACGTTTTCTAAGGGTATTTGCGCATAAGTGAATAGGAAGAATCCGAATGGAATTGGAACTCTGATCTTCGAAAGCCTATTCGGAGAATCCGAATGGAATTGGAACTTGGATTTCCGAAAGCCAATTCCGAGAATCCGAATGGAATTGGAACTCTGATCTACAAAAGCCAATTCCGAGAATCCGAATGGAATGAAACTCGGATTTCTGAAAGCCAATTCTGAGTCGTTGTCCATTAGACCACCCGCACAACTGGGTTGGTTTCAAATATTTTACCTCAACGTCTAATCAGAAATCGCTGCGCCAAAACAATGGCGATATTGCAAGTATCGAAATACGAACGCTTATAATGCAGACCAGCGACATCAGAGACCTGTTTTGTCTCATAACGATAAAAACAATCCTACAATATCGAAGGATCGATACTTGTGCTTAATGAGTATACTCATGTCCAAAATGGATGTCCATTATGATTTAATCGCAAAATGTTTAGAGTTATTCCTTTAGGCGACCTCATAATTCTACTTGATGTAGGGAAATGATTATCTTTTTAGGTTAATGTCCCTTGGCTGTTGTCCGCTAAACAATTACTTTTGTTTCGAGTCGATTTCCTTCTTTTTAAATATATATTCATTGCTTTATGATGAGGTCGAGCGTTTTCATGACGCGGCGAAGCGGACACGAAACAAACGGCGTAACCTATTAATTGGTTTTTTTAGCCAGCAAGAAATATCACTTTATCAGAAGGGAAAGGCAGAAAGAAAAGAACGGGAAAAGAAACTTTTCTCTTTAAATGTTTCACTCCAAGCAAAGAGACAATGCCGCTGGAACGCAGGGAATGAAAGTGAAAGTGAAAGTGAATGAAGAGACTGAAAATGATGAGAAAAGAGAAAAAAAGGGAACAGAAGACAGAAAATGATGCATTTAGAGTTATCAATATTGTAGTTATCCGGAAGGCCAGAAATCGGAAGAAAGTGGAAAAGACGGTTACATCTAGCTAGTCCAACAGTAAAATGGTGCGACCTAGTTGCCAATCTAGTAGCACGTTTAAATTCAAGTAGCACCATTGAAAAAAGTTCATCCTAGGAATGTGATTGTTCCTGATCTGGCATCTCGTCTACAGTCACTTTCTCACAGACGGGCTGTTGCTCCCCTCAGTCTTTTCTACAAGTATTTTCACCACAACTGTTCCGACGATCTACTTTCACTGGTTCTCAAACTGCATGAATTTAAGCGCGTTACTAGGTTGGCATCTCGGTCCCACACTTTCACTGTTGAAACGATTAAATATAGCCGTCTCTTCTATGCCAACAGCTTCTTATCTCGCATTTCCCGTCTGTAAAACTCCCTTCCTCTTACTTGCTATAATCTTCAAATATTCAAATGTAATGTCAATCGACATCTTCTGATGCCTTGATCCTGATCCCCGTCCTTCTCTATATCCTTTCCTTAAACAACCCCTCTTTACTCTTGCTCTCATTCTCTGTAACCCCTTGCATGCTAGTGGCACTCCCGCTTTGCTTGGGATGAAATGCTTAAAAAATGTTTCCTCTCCTCTTTCAATTTAATCTGATTATTAAAGTAGCCACTCTTGTATATTATTCTGCTTCTGTCCCATAATAATTGTTCCATTTAGTCTATAAAATGTGTACATAAATGGAACAAACATTATGGGACAGAGATGGGAACTCCCTTCCTTTTACTTGCTTCCCTGATAACTATAATCTTCAAATATTCAAATGTAATGCCAATCGACATCTTCTGATGCCTTAATCCTTTCCTTCTCTATATCCTTTCCTTAAACAACCCCTCTTTACTCTTGCTCTCATTCTCTGTAACCCCTTGCATGCTAGTGGCACTCCCGCTTTGCTTGGGATGAAATGCTTAAAAAATGTTTCCTCTCCTCTTTCAATTTAATCTGATTATTAAAGTAGCCACTCTTGTATATTATTCTGCTTCTGTCCCATAATAATTGTTCCATTTAGTCTATAAAATGTGTACATAAATGGAACAAACATTATGGGACAGAGATGGGAACTCCCTTCCTTTTACTTGCTTCCCTGATAACTATAATCTTCAAATATTCAAATGTAATGCCAATCGACATCTTCTGATGCCTTAATCCTGACCCCCGTCCTTCTCTTTATTCTTTCCTCAAACACCCCCTCTTTACTCTTGCCCTCACTCTCTGTAACCCCTTGCGTGCTAGTGACACTCCCGCCTTGATTGGGATGAAATGCTTGAAAAAAAAAGTCATTATGAAAATATTTGTAAAATAAGCAAAGGAAAGCCAAATAAGCAAAGGAAAGCCAAATAAGCAAAGGGAAGCCAACGTCGGTAAGTGAATTTTGAAGATTGCAGTTATCGGGGAAGCAAGAATCGGGAGTTCCACTTTGGGCAATGTATTAAATAATGGCTTTTTAGACCTTTGCTCTTTCCATTGTTTCTTTTGAAAGATTTTTTTGTGTCGTCTCCCTTCAAGATATGAACGATCATGGATCTCCACAACTCCCTATCATTTGTAGTTCTTAGCAAAATTTCTCTTTTTTCAGTCTCTGTCACGCCATTCACATGCTAGTTTAACTCTTTTTTTCATCTGTCGGCCTTGACTTCAGTATATGTTGGGAATGTCAGACTCTCCAAACCCTTTTCCCTCATTATGTTCCCTGGAAAATCCAACAGTATCCTATAGTGTGGAAACGGAAAAGAAACTGTGAGGATTAGCCCTATCTTGTCCACCAAGTTGCTCGCTAGATGGCGCTATTCAGGACAATAAAAGGACGACACCATGAATCTTTTTCATCTCGTTTGCTCGTAAATGTAGCAGAGCTTACACGAGGCTTCTCCGCGCTGGGTAATATCTTTCTCCGAGAGGCCGCTTAATTCACACGCGCATTCGTATGCCACAGACGGACACACACAATTTTATCAGCAACGCCTTAAATATATTTTTTTTCTTTATCTTCGTACACCGAAATATATTTCTGTTTTGTTAGTCTTTATATAAAAATAAGATGCGACATTGCTCCAAGTTTGAATGTTGAATTCAATTTCTTCATGACTTCTGAACCTCAACTTCGACCATTAAAAATCTGGCATAATCTAAAAACCGTTATATATATATATATATATATATATATATATATATTAGAATGAATCATTCATACAAAAACTTTACTAATTTACTTTTTGTATGAATGATTCATTTTAATATAAATTAAACTGCACCACATATTTGATTTAAAAGAACTGATCCGACGTGCAAAATTTCGGGATAACAACTGAGGCATTGCTTTACTTATTGAAGTATTTAGTTCATGCCATGTTGACTGATAAACTCCTACGACAAAAAAAATTCTTAAATTCCCATATTAATAAAAAAAAACGCTGTCACTAAAAATTTTCAAAAATTCAACCTTAGCGTTGAGACTGCTCACTCCACAAGT
>CAHIKZ030000813.1:297500-365000 GCA_903632075.3 Acanthosepion pharaonis | reverse complement strand
GTGGAGATAGACAATGACCAACTCACTTGAAAAGTCTACGGTAAGGATAGATAGAGGCAAGTAAATGTTTTTTTTCGTTCTTTGTTTGTTTTTTTGTTGTTTTTTTTTTTTTTTTGGTGGGGGGTATTTTTTTTTCATTAACTGAATGTCGAAAGTAAATCTGTCCTGAGAGATTTTTTTTAGTGTTCAGACATTCCACGGCAGGCGTGGATCATCAGATGAATCTCAATTGCGCAGCAACAAGACATAGTTTCCCTGGGGAGAAAAAAGCTCAGTGGATAGAGTACTGGTATGGAGAGAGTCGAGTAAATAATACTTTAAAAAATGTACACACACACACACACACATATATATATATATATATATATATATATATATATATATATATATATATATATATATATATATATATATATATATTATAGTAAAAAAGAAAGTACAATAAGATATATAATCCATTACTCTTATTGATATTTTCATTTTTACAAAACAGTTCTCAATGTAAATTTACAGAGCATAAATATTATAAATTAACTGATTAAAAAATATGGTTTCATCGCTACACAGGGATTACCATGTTTTAAAAACCAAGCTAAAATCTTCAAATTTAATTATATAATTAAATTATATATATATATATATATATATATATATATATATATATATATTTTATAAATATTTTTTCCATTTACAGTTCTACCAATGTTTCAAAATAGAAGCTAAAAGCCCCTAATTTAATTTTGCAATTAAATTAAATTCAGGGGCTTTTAGCTTCTATTTTTGAAACATGGTTTAGAACTGTGTAGCGAAAAAAAAAACATATTTTAAATCAATTAATTTATAATATTATGCTCTGTAAATTTACATTGAGCACTATTTTGTAAAAATAAAAATATCTATAAGAACACCGGATTATATATCTTACTGTTCTTTTTTATATATATATATATATATATATATATATATATATATATATATATATATATATATATATATATATATATATATATATATATATATATATATATATATATATATATTATATATATATTATATATATTATATATATTATATACATTATATATATGTTATATACATTATATATATATATATATATTGTATATATATTATATATATATTATATATACATATATATATATATATACATATATATGTTATATACATTATATATATATATATATTATATATACATTATATGTACTGTATGTTATATATATCATATATATATATATATATTATTAGATATATATTAAATATATATATATATATTAAATAATATATTAATATATATATTATATATTAAATTAATATATATATATATATATATATATATATATATATATATATATATATATATATATATATATATATATATATAGAGCGAGAGAGAGAGAGAGAGAGAGAGAGAGTATTAGTTCGTATCTCTACTTACCTATGGTTTTTAAGGGTTCATGCTTATCATTTTTATGTACTTTTATTTAATATTTCTGTATATGTGTTCTAACTGGACAGATATAAATAGGTTAAGATTGAGTCGTGCAGCTTGAGATAGATAGATAGGTAGATATGCCATGTGAAAAATAACACTGGTTCGATTTCGTTGCCTGTGAAATGTTGATTTTTATCTCTTTCATTAAGTTTTTCAAACAAGCCCATTGCTTACTGTTGCGGTGTACTATTTTGTCAAGAATTATTTTTAAAATCATAGCTTTTGTAATTGATATCAAAATACAGTTAACTTCCCCTCAAAATTGCAACAGTTGATTAATAAGGTTTCCAATTCGATGAAGTTAGTCTCAGATCAGATAGAATAATGACACTTGAATTGAAAAAAAAAATGAATTTATTCCTCTTTATCAGATTAATGCCTACCGTAAAATCTAGTACCATTTAGAAGAATTAAGTTAAAATCCAGCATTAATTATTGGTTCTCTGATCAGTAACGCACGCTCTCTAAAAATGGGACGGTAGGCATTAAATTATTAAAAGTTTGATTAATAAGAAAGGCTTCTAACCTCACAGACAGAACAATGAAACTGGCATCAAAATGAGGCAAATTTATTTCTCTTCAACATTACAAGCATATGTATCAGTTAGTGGTACACATTTTTCGAACGTGCTGTCCAATACTTCCTTCCGTTCATAAAGGATTATTCTAATTTATTTGGGGCCAAACCAGGAGCAACTTCAGCTTCAGCATCAGATGAAATATGTTGAACTTTCATCACCTTTTTTATTCTTTTATATTTTTACAGTGAGATTAACTGTGTAAAAGGCCCGAGAACCACTCGAGGTAGAGATTTACAGAGTAAGAAGAAAAGTCTATGCGGATATATGGGGAAGATAACAGTTAACCTTTGACTTGAACAGATTAAGATTATAGTGACATCCCCTTGGAAGTCAATTCTACAGAACAGGAGACTTCGGGAAGAAGTTGCTCCACAATGGAATATAAAGGGAATGAGGGTGGTTCGTTACAATTGGTGTGGCATGACAGGTCTTAGCCGTGAAGATTAGAACTGGTGGAAGTAAGGAATGTAAAGGGTGTTTCATTAAGACGGATCAAAATCAGTAGTAAATAAACCGGTGTTATTGGTGAAAATTTATTTATTTCTCTACTGGATCATGTTATTTAAGTCATTGCAATTATGTGTGAAAAATAATATCGCCCAAATGTCCGCCAAGGCTTCGGCGGCATACCTCCACTTATTATCTCATCCTTCAGCTGTTGAATTGTTGTTGGCTTGTTGGCATAGACCTTACTTTTGAGATGGTCTCAAAGGAAGAAATCTAAAGGCGTCACGTCGCACGATCGTGGTGGTCAATTGACTTCGCTGTTTCGAGAGATGATGCGACCTGGGAACTTATCATTCAATAAATCCATTGTTGCAATGGCTTCGATAACTTTAACACGTAGTTTGATTGTTAATCTTTCTATGGTTGAAATTGCCAAAGACGTAAGTTGTTAAATCTGAAAGAAAAAGAAAAAATTATTAGACACTTGATCCACATTTAAAACCGGTCCGAGGTATATATATATATATATATATATATATATATATATATATATATATATATATATATATAAGCTTGTTTAGCAATGGAACTGACAATTTTAATCTCATTAATGCTTCAAGAAATAATATGATACTCAAGAAATATTATTATTATTCCTAAGTGATGTAAAGATTTGTCTCTACACTCTTACAAAATACAATTGACACAAGAACTGAAACCTGCTGACCATTTGAAGCGCCCTACATTCGTCAGTTGGGTGCACGAGCAAAGGCAAGCCGATTATTTTTCGCAAAAAAATCCTCTCTAGTAATGAAGCCCATTTTCATCTTGGTGGATTCGTTAATAAACAGAGTTGTCACATTTGGGCTGATGAAAATCCAAGGAAGATTATTGAAAAGCCACTGCACTTACAAAAAGTCACTGTTTGGTGTGCATTTTTTGGCTAGCGGAATCATTGGGCTATATATTTTTAAGTTTGAACGTCCATTTTCATAATAGGCTTCGATAACTTTAAGACGTCGTTTGATTATTAATCTGTCCATGGTTAAAATTGCTAAAGACTTAAGTTGTTAAATCTGAAAGAAAAAAAAAATCATTAGACGTTTAAACTTAATTCACATTTAAAATGGCATGGAAGTAGCGATATAGCAGTGAGAGGCTCACCACATCTCGTCTGTGAGAGAAGTGTTGCAGGATGGAAAATATTTTGTCACCCACAAGGATACAATGACGCTTTTGGACACGTGACTGGAAAGTGACGCAGCGACTGTGAATTTGAGCTTTCTCATTGTTTCGTGCGGCCTCGGGTTGCCGTGACGGGGAAGTCAAAAAACAAACGAAAGAAAGAAAACCCGTTCTGCTATTCGTTCCTTATTTTACATATCCATGTAGGAAAAAGGAGGCACGGTGGAGTAATGGATAGAGGCTCGGATTGAGGAATCGGAGATCCGAGTTCGATTTCCAGTCGATTTCCATTACATTCACTTACGTTGGGGAAGGTATGAATCCTCGTCTTTTCCTCTATGGGTAAAATAGCAGGACAGACCGGGTTCTATAGCCTTTGATGGCAACTGGTCTACTGCGTGAAAAAATCTGCCTCGTCAGCCATGTATCGAAAGATACATGATCGTCTAAGCGTCTTTCACGCTTGGCAGATAACTGAACTGATATTCACTTACGTGTTAATAAAGAAAGGTATAAATACTCTTCTTCTCCCCCCAGCTATGGGTAAATAGCAGGACAGACGGGGTTCTATAGCCTTGGATGGCAACTGGTCTACCGTAGAAAGAAATGCAGGGAAAAAATGTGCCTCGTCATTCACGTATCGTCAGTCATGTATCACGCATGGCACATAACTGACTGACTAGAGGTAAAAGCCTATTCGGCGAAATTTGAAAAAATTACATCCAAGCCACAGAGGACTTTCCCCCGGAAGGCACTGGTTTCATTGCCCGGCGCCTGAAGCAACTCCAAAAGGGAGGGTGGTGGCAATATTTCCTCGGTTTTGCCGTTAAATCCATTTTAAACCTCGACCTTGTGTAACGTGGGTCAGCTGAAAAATAAATACTTCACTGCTGTCAAATAATTATTAAGCCCCACAGGTCCTTCCCCTCCCCTCCGCAAGTAGTACTTCTCTTTCGGGTGGGGGCTGTGTTCTTTGCCCGACTCTGTTAAATACCCTTATTTTACAGATGCGTAATTTGAGTGCTCGAAAAATCTCATTCCTTTCAGCCAATCTAACAATGATCTTATCTCACAATCCTCACTCTTGTCCATATGTGGCCTCCTTTGTAAATCACTAGCGGGTCTTAAATGCCACTTAAGATTATCGCACACAATTTCATAACGGAATCAATTAAGCTGTCAGATCCTCATACGTTGAAACCGACGGAGAGTCCATTATTATTATATATATATATATATATATATATATATATATATATATATATATATATATATATATATACTAGACACTCACGTTGTATCAGGGTACAACTATTTTCGGAATGGTTAAATATATACTGGGAAATCTTTTATGGCCTTTTTTAAAATCTTATTGATAGCTTTCCACATGCTGGTATTTGGAAATTCTTCATCGTTTTGAATCTCACGACCAGTTTATCCCTCTGGTTCAAGCGATGTATGACAATATGTGTGGACGAGTATTCCACCAAAAAAAAAAGCTGTTAGAAGAATTTCCAATGACCTTCCTTCAAAAAACAAAGATGCGTCTTGGCACCTATTTTATTCTCTTTGTGCTTCACAAACTTCCTCCAGACAATCCAGGTTCTGACTTCAGACGCGGGACTTTTCAACCTTAATAGACTTCGATTTAAACGTCTAACCCACACGCAAAACGTCATAGCCTTTGATTATGCTTATGACCACGCTGCAAAGTATGTCAAAACTCCCAAGAAAAAGGAGAGAGAAAGGTGGGAATAGAAAAGAGAAAAAAACGATGAAGGAGAAAGGAGAAATAAGTATAGGGGAACACGACAATAGTAATTGAAAACACTTTTTTTTACCGATGAAGGGTCGTTGATCTTAAAACAAAACCAGACCTGAATTACATACATAAGTTATTTAGGCTGTTACAATAAATTTTAGTTCAGATTTTAAAATATAAGTAGAAAGACATATAAAGTATGGAATATTAATAAAAATTTTTTTATTAACAAATTTTGACCTATTGCCGAATTCTATAATTTGTAAAATAAGTATGGATATAAATCAATTTATCTGACGCTGTTGCTAGTATTATATATGTGCAGAAAGAATTTAGAATTATAATCTAAGATAGATCAGCAGGAAAATATATAAGAAGATAGGAAATATATAACGGAAATGAGTTATAAATTTAAAAATTTAGCAAGATTGCAATGTTAGATCTTTAATGTGCCTACAAAAAACGGTAGTTTCATATCTTTGGTTTAATAATTGACTGTTATCCAAAAGCTCAATGATACATATTTTTCCTGATGACATAAAAAACAAGGTACGTTCAGAGATTTGCAAGTTCTGCCTTGCTTGCTTGGGGATTTTTCATTTAACTTTAGGTGTTTTGTTTTCTTCCTTCAGTTTCCAAAATATTTAGAAAGTGAAGTCATATTGCATTTGCTTGCATTAGTAAAATTTCTGACCGTTGCACAGTATTAAAAACTGTAGCGGACACTTCCGCTTTGTTTTAAACTTTTAGGGTCAGGTCCTTCTCTTAATGCTTCAACACTCCTTCACCGCCAAAATTGCTACTTAATCTGTCACCCCCTTTCCTTTCCTTCTCTTTTCTCCTTTTTCTTTACCCTTCTCCGTTTCCACTTAATGTATCTCTTCCTATGTTTTTTTCCCATAAGCGGCTTGTTTGTAAGTAAAATTGTTCATAACCATTTTAGGTTCTCACCAGTCGAGATGCAGCTGCATCGAAACAAGAATGCACCTTTGTAGTGAGTAAGTTGTTTTTGTTTGTATGAAAATGTATGTATAATATATATATATATATATATATATATATATATATATAAATTGCTTTACTCTTGGTATCGAGCCCTCTTTTGAATTAATGCTCTGAACGTTAGAATTTATATTATTTTCGTTATCATTACATTCGTACATATATATATATATATATATATATATATATATATATATATATATATACATTGAGTTATCATAATCTTTAGTGGCCTAGTAGATAAAAGTTTGTGAATTTAGTGATGTAGTGATCATGAGTTCAATCCCTGCGTTGGGCAATGTATACTCGTACTCAGTGGAAAAGGGCGAGCGATAATTGAACAGTGCTAAATAAAAATACGTATGGGACGATATCTCTAGACTTGAGCAGTGGAACACAAATAGTCTACACCAGTAGATTAAATAAAGGGTTCAGTTCAGTATTCACTGGAGATTATCCAGATCGATACACGCCTTAGGAAGGACATATGGCACAACGGCCGAAACATTGTGATAACGACAAAGATGAGGAGAATAGTCCGAATATAAATAGGGTAAATAACGGTAACTCCCCCTCCCAGAAATTCAGAAATCTTACTTATTACTACAAATTGTAGGAAGTTGTGGGGAGCTATGATCGCCAACGTCCAGACGGGAAACGGTATAAAGAAGAAGGGCAAAAGAAGAAACATGTTAAAAAATTTGGTGACTTACCTTTTCACGAGATCGATGCATTTGTCCCCTCGGTGTATGAGTGTATAACAACTGCCCCGTTGAAGGACGTAGCGTTAATCGGCTGGAGCCACCTTAGCACTTGTGAAACAAGAGCCTTATCTTTATGGAACCGCTTTCCAAAAGCAAAAATGAATTGAGTCCAGTTCAAAAAGAGGAAGACATGTGATTAAACTTCGGGTGATGTTCGTTTCACTTAAGCTGGAGTGAAATCTATTTTCATCCGACATTTTCCCACACGTTTTTAAACGACGTAACAAAAACTGACCAACTGCACAAACAGTAAACGTCTGAGAAAAGTTCAAAAGCATTTTTAACATTACCAAACACAGCAGAAGATGTGACACTGTTATTGTTTTTCACCAATCTGATACTAAGTAAACAATAGAATATAATGACTAATGGATTTTCTGCTAATATGCGAATTTCATGAATAATACAACGCCCAACTCTCACTCACTAAGTTTCTCTCCAGCTCACATAAATAACATACATACATTTTTATTTTTATACACTCTTTTTTTTATAGATACAAATATTTAAGTAAATGCTCTGTTTATAATAAACAGTATTAAACAACATTTACCGGCCTGAATGTCCGAGAAATTGTCAAAGAAAATATGCGTCCTCCGACAAGATTCGAACCTTTATCCTGTACGGTGCCGTCATATAGCCTGACGTGCTTTTACCGATTTCGCCACAGAGGAGCGTTTCGGTTAGCGAGGTCGATTTTACTGTTTTAAAACTACAATTCTCCATGATTTACACTTGTTCATTCATATCTGCTCGATGCGTATCCAAATGTAAACAAATGACGTCACACATTATGAAATGGACAAAGTTCAACAATTATTTTAAGACATTTTTATGTTTATAGATTCGTTTTCTTTTTTTATAGATTTACATTTGGATACGCATCGAGCAGATATGAACCTGACCCACTCTCCAAAATTATTGGGAAATGTGTCTGAATGAGAAATTTTGAACACTCCTTATATATTTTTGGAATTCTGATCTGAAATTTTCACTGTATAATGTTCAAACTATAGGATTGACAAAGAACAAGATTATGTTGCAAATCAAATGTTAAGTAAAAATAAATGATTCTTTGTTCTTTTGTTTTTCATCAATACACTACGGACTTATTGATGTACCTCTGAGCAGAGCTTACTATGGTGATTCAAAAAGTTATCGGTCGACTCACTTCTCAAAATCAAAGATCAAAATCTTTTTGATGGCGGTGGGGGTGGGGGGTTCGTTCCGACCGATAAAATTTTAGCGACACTCGTATATAGCGAGTATTTGGACATACATAACTGGTGCGCGTATCCCAAGTGTTCAGAAAATTAGCGGCATGACCATGAAATCCGATTTAAAATCTCACCATGAGGTGTTTTATTGAACCCTTGGGAAAACCATACTGTAATAAAAATTTAGCAGAATGGCTGTTCTAGCACGAAGTTACAAGTCATCGTGACCGAGATACTGAGCGTACTGGCTTTGTTCAAATTGATGCATGCTAGTTTATGCGCTCTCTCCTAGATTTTCTAACTAATGTCTGCTCAGCATCATTGACTTTGGGTGTTGAACAAACAGAAATGTGCCTGAGCAGGTGTCTGCAACAGGGATTTGATAGCCGCCCTAGTAGACAAGCATCATCGGAATCGAGCGGCCAGCAACACATATGCAAAACGCTTAGCTTTCTCTTGCACAAGAGCTTATAGCGAGCAAATCTAGTTCACCAATACCACTGAGTATTTAAACACTCACCGTGCACCCCAAAATGTTTGCCTTGTACCAAACTAAGCTAAATTTACTAAATAATACCGTAGGGTAATAGTTAGCGAGGTAAATATAGTTGACTAATCATTATCTGAGATCTTCACTGAATGCTCTATAACTTCGGCCGTGTGTCAAACTTGCGTGCGTCGGAATGAGGTTATAGGTAAAAAGCTATTACTGAGTAATAAGTTAGATCCTCACTGGGTGCTCCATATTTTTTTACCTTGTACCAAACTAGGCTAAACTTAGTAAATGGTAAGTTGGTTATCTAGGCACGGGTTAATGTTAGCGAACTTGACTGATTGACCAGCAATTTTGTATAAGGAGTTCGACCGAGATGCCTCATGCTTGTGGTGCTGAATCAAGTTAAGCAACGCCCAGCCTGATCAGTACCTAGATGGGTGAATGCTTGGAAATACCAAATGCTGTAAACCTGGATGTGCGGATGGTGTAATGGTTCACAATTGTTAATTGGAGAGCTGAGTTCCAATTCCAGTTGGGTCCGTTATATTCACCTACGCGCAAAATCCCTTGGGAGAGGCAAGAATCCACCTCTTGCCCCCAAAGCTGTGGGTTAATTATTAAGACTAAATCATTATTATCTCCCTCCACCCCCACCAATTAATTCTTACAATCTAAAAATATTTTCTGTCTTTCAGTAACCTTCAAAGGTTTGATAGGCCGTAGTTGCACAAATATAATTGATTGATTCAATCACTCATATTTGTGCACAGCTAAAATAGTCTTAGAAAATTGCAGTGCGAAGCTGGGATTGGTTTAGCATAAATCTCATAATGAACGCGCAAAGGATTTATATATTGAGAAAAAAGAGAGACATCAAATAGAAGTGGAGAAAGAAATTGAAAGTAGAAAAAAAAATAGGTAATAATTTAAAAAAGAAAAGAAAAGCGAAAAAAAATCCAAGCCAAAAGAAATAAAATTATATTCTTTACTGCCATTGTAGTTTCCCGCTATATCATTTCCCGCCATATCTTTTCCCGCTACAATCGAGTTCTGTATGTACAAAATGAGTAAATATGTTAGCCATTTGAAATTACTGCTACGAAAGCCGAGAAATCAATGATTATAGAAAAATTACTTTCACCTAGTTCCTTTTTTATGGCAGAATGTGTAAACTTTTACTACAGTTCTAACAGGTTCAAAATAGGAGATAAAAAATGGAATATAAAATAGTCTGCGATAAAGTTTTTTTTCTCCCAACAACACAAATTGTTACAATACCAAAACAGCCTGAAAACTCGTGCTAATAGGTTGATCAGAGCAAGACTTTCGTATGGATTTTATTATGTATGGCGCCAAATCCGTTCAGTAATGTCGAAACTGTCGGTTGTATAAAAACGCTTTCTCATGTCAATGATTAAAAATGGCTTTGAGCGTGTGAAGCCTATGAGAGTAAATGGAAACTAAAATGGAAGTCCGAGTGATAAAAAGAGGAGAAAATATAAAACGAATGAAAGAGATAAAGTTGAGAGATAAATAAAAGAGTGATAAGTAGAAGGGAGAGAAAAAGCATATGAAATGAACCCTTTATATCGCTTCTTGCTTCTTTCTGTCACTTGCACTTTTTCTCTTTCATTTTTATACTCTTTCCTCTTTTTCTCAACCCTGACGTCTTTCCTTCTGAACTCTTCTTCTCGTTGACATTGTTTCCTTTTTCTTTTCTCTTTTCTATATTTCACTCTGCCCCTTTCCTTCCCCTACTTTCTTTCTATCACTCTTCTCTTCTCTCTCTCTATATCTCGATCTTCTCTCTTTCTTTATTTATATTCTCTCATCTTTTTATCTTTCTTGTTCAGTCAGCCAAGTGCCAAACACGATACACGCTTGGGCAATCATGTCTCTTTCGTTTCATAACTTTACTTGAGAGATTTCCCGCAGTAAGCTGCCGTTTCTTTTCTGCGGGTAGACTGTTTGTCAACCAAGGCTATATAACCCAGCCTGTTCTTCTCTTCAAACCATAAATGAACAAGGAAACAAGAGATGGATTCATACACTTCCCAAGGGTATTTGCGCGTAAGTTTGGTTTGGTTTGTTTTACGGTGTATCACCCACAGAGGATATTTTGTGGCCGGACATTTGGCCGACAAACATTTAACCGAACGGACATTTAGTCGACGGACATTTCACCGAAAAAGTAAAAAGTAAAAATACTAACGAGCAATACTTTAAGTATTTTAGTTAGTAGTTTTATAAGGTAGAATAGGACTAATAATTACTAGTGAATTTCAAGTGATTAAATTACCAAATCTAAATTTAAAGTTAAAAGTTTTCTTATTTCAATATTTGTTTATAGAAATTAGTATTTTTAAAAATATTTGAATGTATTTGGGTAAAAAGTAGCACCTAATTATTTTAAATAAATTCGTACTTAACAGTAAGATAAAAACTAGTTCATTCCTTTAAGATAATGATCATTAAAAGCAAAATTGAAAGATCTTTCATATCGTAAAAGCTTAAGATATTTGCTGTAGTAAAATGTGCTTTTTTCTCAAAATAATTATCACCTTAAAGTAATATTTGAATTAAAATATAATATATACAGAATAGATTTTTAAGAATGTCTATCAAAAAAAGCGAAAATTTATAAATGAATACAGTAAATAAATATACATATATGTAGCAGATTACGATAAAGAGTGTGACATACATGTAAGTACGCCATTATATTTTCGGCCAAATGTCTATTCGGTTAAATGTCCGTTGGCTAAATGTCCTTTCCGAGAAATGTCTGTTCCGAGAAATGTCCGTTCCGCGAAATTTCTGTTGGCAAAATGTCCGAGTACTGGATATTTAATACCAACAAAATGTTTATTGTTGTTATTTTTTCCAAAAATGTATTGCTGGTATAAAAACCTATTTTTACACTTTCATAGTGTTTCGGACCCAGTTTGGAGGTACACTATTTGCCATAGATGTGATCCCCAACAGATGCTACCAGCAATTAAGTGGTCCTCAAAACTGCCTGATCAGAGGACTTGTTGCCGGATGTAGTTTATCGTCATACCCAGGACGCGGATGTAGTTTATCGTCACACCCAGGCCGGTAAGCGTAAGTGAATGTAACGAACCCGACTGGAATTCGAACTCCAGTTTCGTTCTCGTAAACTCTTTCAATTTGCATTTCTTTCCTTATTAACTTCCATTGTCTTTCTATTTCTTTCTGTTCTCTTTATATCTAATTTCACTGTTAAAAGCGATCGTTGCAGTTCTATTCTAATAGTTTTCTTCTCCCGTATCTCTTGCCCGCGGGTACCCTATTCCGGCTTTTTGCTTTCCTATCAACTATGATCTTCAACAATTTAAATCCAATGTCAATCGTAATTTTCTGTTATTTTATTGTCCACACTATTTGTTATGTTCCGTGCTAATAGGAATATCGAATGGACAAACACGGTGGATAAATAGTAACAGGTTTACTGTAGAAACCAGTACAACAAGAAAGGAAGTAATAGTTATGCGCACGGTCGTCGCAAGTCAGTACAGTTGTGTGCGTGATGATATCGGAAGGCCGCTAGTTCTCGCAGATCCCAGCTCGTCTCCGCTGTCCTAACGGATACTTATAGGTGGTTACCACCTATAGTGCCGCCACTTATGGGTGTGGCAGGTTATTCCATTACATCACTGACAAATTTCAAATGTTCACTAAGTTACCCTTCCGCTGTGCGATATAGTAACACAAATTAAGTATTCTATTAAGGCTACATCACTAATCGCGTCCAACCGCTGATACACTAAGTGTAAACACTGACCGAAGCGCCGTTTAACACAGGCGTCCATTCAGATAACTAGATATGCGTATCATTTGTACAATTTCATGATAGCACTGGAACTTTAATGATACATAAGGTGTGTACTCTATGGCATTAATATTTCATAAGAGTTGATGTTGACTTTAATATGTTTATCAGTAGACCTGACTTTTATATTCCGTGCTAATAGGAATATGGAGTGGAAAAACACGGTAGATAACCAGTACAACATACAAGGAAGTAATAGTTATGCGCACGGTCGTCGGAAGTCAGTGCAGTTGTGTGCGTGCTGCTATCGGAAGGCCGCTAGTTCTCGCAGATCCCAGCTCGTCTCTCTTGTCCACTGTCCTGACCTTATAGGTGGTTACTACCACTCATGGGGGTTGCATGTTATTCCATTACATCATAAATTCTTTTTATCTGTAGTTGTGATAAAGTTAGTCGGTAAAATAATATATTTTGATTCGTTGAGTTTGTCTAAATGGTTCACGCTTCTATTTTGAAATATATTACCAGCCTGTTTTGCGGTGAATATGTTTGAATATATTTGTTTTGCGTAGGTCACATTCGATTAGTTAATCACGGCAAAGCACACAAGCCTATTTGTTTAAAACGTATTCTGTTTTGAACTTAAATTAATCAACAGTAGTTTAACATTGCCCGAGGAGACACATTTATGGTATCGAAACATAATTACCATTATGTAGCGATTTTTAACATGTTTTAATATCCTAAAATAAGTAATATTTAGTTCTACTCTGTATTGAGCCCTCTTTTAAATAAAATATTACGTACAGTGGAATTATATTCCATTTGTTCTCAATTTACCTGGATTGCAGGTTATTCCATTACATCACTTTTTTTTTTCACTCTCAGTAAACCTTTGTTCTTTTTAAGGCAAATCACCTCAAGCAAGGCGGAAGTGTCACTAGCACGTAAGGGGTTACAGAGAGTGAAAGTAAGAATAAAGAAGAGTGTTTGGGAAAAGGATAAAGAAAAAGACGGGGATCAAGGTCAAGGCATCAGAAGATGACGATTGACATTACATTTGAATATTTGAAGATTATAGTTATCAGGGAAGCGAGTGATAGGAAGAGAGTTCCACTGACGGGAGGTGGGAGAAAAGAAGCTGTTGGAGTAGAAGAGATGGCAACATTTATCCGTTTCGACAATCAAAGGTTGCGACCGTCATTCCAACTTAGTTGCACGCTTAAATTCATGAAGTTTTGGAACTAGTGAAAGTAGCTCGTCAGGGTAGTTGCCATGAAAGTACTTGGAGAAAAGACAGAGGGAAGCCACAGCACGTCTGTGAGATAGCGACTGCAGACGGGATGCGAGATCAGGACAAATCAGGTTGCATATCCGTCTTTAGATTTTGTCGAGGACCTCGAGATGAACATATGGAGCACTAGACCATATATGGCAGCAGTATTCAATGCACGGACGAATGGCTGATTTGTAGATTTGAAGGATGGATTCAAGCGAGAAAAACCTTCTGGCGCGACGCAGATAACCAACTTTCCTTGCAGTAGATGAAGCTATAGATTCAGTGTAGTTGTTCCACTTATTAATAGCTTTTGATGTTTTGCTTAGGATGAAAAAAACTCTCTTTTTATATCTTTATCTTACTCTCTTCCTTGTCGCTTTCTTTCTTATATTTTTTCTCTTTTCTCACTTTCTTTATATTTCTCTGTTCTTTGTCTCTCCTTTCTCTTTTCTTTATCTTACTCCTTTTCTTCTCGCTTTCTTTCTTATATTTTCCTCTTTACTCACCCTGACATCTTTCCTTTTTAACTCTCCTTCTCTCTGCTTTTATTTCCAGTTTTTTTTTCTTGTTTCGCTCTTTCTTTCTATCTCTGTCTTCTTTGTCTCTCCTTTCTTTCTGTCTCCTTCTATTATCTCACACTCGCTGTCCCTTCTCACTTTCTTTTATAGTATTTCTTATTTCCCCACCCGTTTTATTTCCTCTTAACTCTTTTTCTCACTGCTTTTATTCGCTGTTTCTTTTTTTTTCCATCTTTCTACTTCTTTCTCTCTTTCTTCTCTATCTCTTTTCTTTTATCTCTCTATCTCTCTACTTCTCGCTTTCTTATTTATAATATTTCTTATTTTCCCACCCTGATTTATTATCTCTTAACTCTTTTTCCAACCAAATTTATTTCCTTATTCCTTTCTATTTCCAATCTTTTTCCTCATCATTCTTTCTCTCTGTCCTTCCCCTCTCTCTCTCTCTCTCTCTCTCTCTCTCTGTCCTTCCTCTCTCTCTCTCTCTTTTCTTTCCCTTTATCTATTTCCTTTCCATCTGTGTTTGTCCTATTCGTTTCTATCGATTCCATTTCAGATTTATTTATTCCAATCGCAGAAGTTTAAGTGAAGATGCGAAAATCAATCCAGACATTACTTTCCATGGACGGAAATAGATTAGTCATTTTGGAAAGAATTCTATTTCGCTATTTTTGGAGTGGATCATATTGGAAGAGAATTTTCCTTATCATCAGTCTTGGTGTTGGTAATTTTATCAGCGCTTCTGATAAAGTTTCGAAAATGGGATGAAGCAAAAGTATTTCCTTAAAAGGAAGGGATAAAATATTAAAATTGGAATGAAGGAAATCGGAAGTAGAGAAGAAAGAAAAAAGTTAAAGAAGAAAAGTAAAAAAATTTCTTTCTTTCCTTATTTTTTTTAGACTTTTTTGTTTTATTCTTTATTTATTTATTTATTCGCAATTATTTTCCTTCGTTCTTTTTCTGCTTTCTTTTTTTTTTTTTTTTTTTTGAAAAATGTTAAAAAGGAAGAAGGGATATAACTGAGAAGGAAGGAAGGAAGGAAGGAAGGAAGGAAGGAAGGAAGGAAGGAAGGAACAAAAATTTCCAAAGAAAAAAAAACAGGGAAAGAAGAAAAATACAAGACAAAATTAAACAAAGAAATAATAAGACAAAAATAACGAACTGAACAATGAAAGAATGAAACAAGAAAGAAAGAAATAAAGAAAGAAAGAAAGAAAGAAAGAAAGAAAGAAATACTTTTGGAAAAAATAAAAATAAAAGACGAAATTAAAGAACGAAAGAATACAACGCAAAGGAAATGAATGAAGGAAAGAAAAAATGAAAAAGTCAAAGAAGCAAAGAAGAAAAGAAAAGAATTAAAAAAGAAACAAAGAAAGAAAGAGAGAAGGAATAAATCAAACAAAAAAGGAAGAAAATAAAAGAATAAAAAAGAAAGAAAAAAAAAAGTTAAGCAAGCAAGGAAGAAAATAAATGAATAAAAAGAGAAAGAATGAAAAAGTTAAACAAGAAAGGAAGAAAACAAAAGAATTAAAAAGAAAGAAAAAATGAATGAAAAAGTCAAATAAAGAAGGAAGAAAATAAAAGAATAAAAAAGAAAGAAAGAAAAAAGGCAAACAAGGAAGGAAGAAAATAAAAGAATAAGAAGGAAAAATGAGGAATGCAAGAAAAAGAATGAAGACAAATTGGCAAAGAAGAAAGCAACTAAAACAAAAATGAATTGTTGAAAGATAAAGCAAAGAAAAACAAAGAATTGCAAAAAAAAAAATCCCAAAAGAAAACAACAAATAAACACAGAAAGTAGATAAAAGGCGAAAAAAATCTCCTGACATATCTAGAAAAACGATACGAAGGGAAAAACTAAAATCAGCGCAGAGAAAGCTTACTTACTTTACTCACATCTGCGCATGCCCAAACTTCAATTGCCACATCCTTTTGAAACCATTTATGTTCGTGTTCTCTTTGCAAGAATGACGCTGTTTCTATTGATCCAAACAGGAGCAATCAGATAAAGCGAAAAGAAAAACTATTCAAAATCCAAAATTCACACTTGTTTCCACATCATTATTGTTTTGAGAATTTAAATAATTCAAACTGGACGAATATATATATATTTTTTTATTTTAATCAAAGCCAGGTAAAAAATTCTTAACCAGATAAATATTTTATCTCTTAATAACTCTTTGAAGGTTACACCCGATGATATATACATGAGGAAAATAGGACGGAGCCTTTTGTTTTTATTTGCCATGTCACTCCAACGGTTGGCGATCATGGCTTTCCACAATTTCCTCTCCTTCATGACGCTTGTCTGTTTACTGTCCTTCTAATTCCTTCTTTCCTTTCATTTATTTACACGAGCTATTTAGTTAATCTACGCACTGTTCTTCTGTATCCATCTTAGCTTCGATAAATCCTGTGAGTGTCAAACTCTCCAATCCCTCTTTCCTCATTATGTATCCAAGAAATTCCTACTTTCTGGTTCGAAGTGTGTTACTGATATTTTGACATAAAACTTGCTCATTGCTTACATACACTGTCTATGAAATTCTCATCATCCTTCTGTAGAATCACATCTCTGTTGCTTAAAGTCTTCTTTTCGTCTTTCAGGAAATTGTCCCGTATTCACTGCCATTAATAAGAATTAATATTACAAAGTGGTCCAGCATTCTTTTCTTTGTTTCTAGCGAAATGAAAAGGTATTTGGTGTGTTAAAATATGCTCGAATACTTTCAAACAAGAGCGTACAGGGGGCATTTTCGAGAAAATACAATTAAAAGACATCAACTGGTCTGGAGTGAACTTGAGACCCAATACATATCCAAATGAAGGAGCCACATTCAGAGTATGACCGTTCATTATGACGGGAGAAAACTCACGCTTTTCTCGGCGACGACGAAACGCTATCAGCGTGATTTTTTTGAGGCACAGAACGTTACAAGCCGGTTTTCTGGAGCTCTTAATGAGGAAGGATGGCTTGGAAAATCTGATACTCAAAGGAGAGATAGAAGTAAAGAAGGACAGAGAAAAACAACGCTTAACATACTTGATGGGCTTGAGCAAGTGGATGGAGCAACAAGGTTTGGGAGGAATAACATAAAGATTAAAGTTATTAAGAGCTACACGGGACAGGAAGATGTGGAGGACCATGATCACCTACATCCTGAAGAGACAGCACATAAAAGAAGAAGAAAGAATCGATATGTAGGTTCACATAGAAATATAGGGCCCCCCCCATCCACAAATTTTTGTAGTCAAATTACAGAGCCAATTCCCACTCAAATTTTAAAGATGAATGTCTAATTTTTTTTTATTTTTCAGGTTGAAGAATGACGTTCACTAGAAATGAAAAATGCCATTTGATTGTTTGGATATGCTCGAATACAATCAAAGAAGAATGTGCAGCGAGCATTTAAAAAGAAAATCAAGGAAAATGCACCAGTTGTAAAACAGATTTGATATGAAACCAAAAAATTCTAAGAGGAAAGTTGACTGTGCAGGGCAAAGGGGTCTGGACAGCCCTCAACATCGGAAGATATCGTCAATCAAGTTCGGGAAACATTTGTGCGAAAACCCAGTAAGTCTGTAAAACCCAGATTCCTCGTACGACACATTGGCGCTGGAGAATGTTACGCAAGACATGCTACAGCGTGTTTGGCAGTTGCTAGACGACGACTTGTTGTGTGTCGTGTCACAGGTGGTGGGCATATTGAACATTTGTGAAATCGGTTATAAAATATACATCTCTTTGAATATCTTGTTCGAAATTTGATAAATAAATATTTAATTGTTCAACATGGAGCACATTTAATTTTCTGGGACATGTAGTTACTCAAATATTCGCATTTTAAATTATATCAATTTGGTGGAGACACCCTGTGTGTATTTGTATTAAAAACCCTCTTATTAGACTAACTAATTTTCAATTGGGTTGATTCGTCCTGCTTAAAATAATGGGCCATATAGATCAATTTGTTGTATAACCCGATATACACTTTAAGGAAAAAATTCTTGAAGGGGTCAGTTTTTTATGCTTACTACTACCCATTCATTACTTTCTTTTTCCCTTCCTTTTCCATACCCACCTCTCTATCTCACTTTTTGAAAGAACTTGACCATTCGTCACTTTTCTTCTCCCTCTTTTTCTCTCTTCTCTTCTCTCTTGCTTTCCCTTCCTCCTGTCAATCTAATTATCGTTCCGAGATATCGTCTCCATTTACTGAAGAGATGAATATAACAATATTCACGAAATAAATTATAACCGAAATTAATCTTTGAGGTTGTCTTCTTGATTATTATTTAAGATTGTCTTAATTATTATTATTATTATTATTATTATTATTATTATTATTATTATTATTATTATTCTCTGTCGTCTACATTGATCTCTCCCTAGAGTAATATCCTCCTTGGAATTATCCCCACCAGCCACAAATTGGTTATATATATATATATATATATATATATATATATATATATATATATATATATAGGATACATGTTCCATTCCATTTTCTATGACAATTTCTTGGACATTCAGGCCGGTAAATGTTGTTTAATACTGTTTATTATAAAAAGGAGCATTTACTTAAATATTTGTATCTATAAAAAGAATGTATAAACATAAAATGTCTTAAAATAATTGTCGGACTTTGTCCTTTTCATAATGTTGGATTTGGATACACATCGAGCAGATATGAAAGTACGTGAGAGATTCATGGAGGATTGTAGTTTAAAAGCAGTGAAATCGACCTTGCCAATCGGACGATCCTCTGTGGCTCAATCGGGTAAGGCATGTCAGACTATATGACGGTTCCGTATAGGATACAGGTTCGATTCCTGTCGAAGAGCGAATATTTTTAATGAAAATTTCTCGAACATTCAGGCGTGTAAATGTTATTAATACTGTTTATTATAAACAGAGCATTTACTTAAATAATTAATTGTATCTATAAAAAGAATGTATAAATATAAAATGTCTTAATATATATATATATATATATATATATATATATATATATATATATATATATATGGTTGGTGGATTTCCTATCGTTTATTGACTTATGAGGGTCAAGTAACTCAGTTCTTAGGGACCGACAGCCAGCCAGACACCTGCACATATGATTTGTTTATAGCGGTGAAGGCTTTGTGCAGAACCAACCAAACTTTTGAAAGGCCGAATACAGGGACCTGACGCACTACGTTCCATAAGGTCCCCTAAAGACTCTCCGCAGGTTTTGAATTCAGAGTTGCCCTTCTTCTAGACCAGCTGCCATCCAAGGCTATAGAAAGCTATTTACCCATAGCTGGTGGGAGAAGAAGAGGATTAATAATTATATATATATATATATATATATATATATATATATATATATATACTCGACTCTCCCGTCGAATTCGACGTATGAGGGTCAAGCAGATCAGTTCCTACGAAACCGACAGCCAGACACCAGCACATGAGATTTGGTTATAGTGGTGAAGGTTTCGTGCAGAACCATCCACACTTTTTGAAGGGCCGAATACAGAGACCGGGTGCAGTACGTACCAACAAGGTCGCCAAACGACCCTCCGCAGGTTTTGAATTCAGAGTTGTCTTTCTCCTAGACCAGTTGCCATCCAAGGCTATAGAACCCAGTCTGTCCTGCTATTTACCCATAGCTGGAGGGAGAAGAAGAGGATTCACACCTTTCCCAAGGGTATTAGCACGTAAGTGAATGTAATAGATTCGACTGGAATTCGAACTCGGCTATCCATTAGTCCACCGTGCCTCCTATATATATATATATATATATATATATATATATATATATATATATATATGAAAGAAATATAGTTTTAGGTGTGCCATATTTATGGGATAAAGTGCTCAATAGATAGAGCGTATGTAAATATAAATGTAAAAAGTGAACGTTGAAATCAACACTCAGCGGTGACAGGCTGGGTCATGCTAGGCGCAATCGTCAGGCCGCCTAGCATGGAACAGCCTATCGTCTCTGAGTGTTGACTTCAATGTTCACTTTTATATATATATATATATATATAAGTTTTTGGAAAGAGCCATTTGTTATCCCAATACACATTTGGATTTTGGTGTCAGATTCTTCACTGCCCATATATACAGACTGACATACTTGTTTGGTTTTGGTAATTCCTCTTGCAATATATTCCGTCTTATTGGTTTTTTCGCTTTCATTTACTACTTCTCCAATGTCTTGTAGCTTTGGTCCGGTGTCTGCCACCAACAGTGTTATCTATATATCTTTGATCCGCCAATGACAAATCCTGGCAGAATATCCAGCTTCCTTAGAAGCGTCTCGGGATATATGTTGAATAAATCCGGTGAGAAGTCTTACACCGCCTTTTTGTGTACTTACTGAAGCCATTCCGTATGCAGGCGGAAGTAAGAACAAAAACGAAAAGATTCGTTACTTCTTTCTTGGTATTTTAATCGTTGTTTTTTTTTTATGACAACTCTTCTACGCGGTGAGAGCTAAAAGAACATCTGAGTAATGTTTCTTCCGATACTCTAGGCGTTCACGTTGCTGAATATCGTGTGTGGTCTCATAAAATTAATGTTGAGATAGTACAGCAGCTTAAACCAAATGCCAAAATGCGTCCGCCGAAAACCGTAAAATGCTAAAAAAAATACTTAAGAAGCGCAGACCAAAAGTACAAATGATGTAAGAAAAGCGTATATGGGAGAGCATAATTATCACAATTCTGAATAGAAAATTGCTAAAAATTTCAATGAACAGAATTGAAAAAAATCTCAAATAAAAATAGGAAATGTTAAAAAAAAAAAAAAAAGAACATGGCGACAAACAACATAATACCGTGTATAACAGCAAAATTGTCCAATTGTTAGATTAAGCTCTGAACAAATGTATCTTAGAAATGATTAAAGATATCTTACTGGAATTCTCCAAGGTTTTTATAACACTATTGAACTTTACTTTGAGCAATAAGAATGTATAATTACTCACTAACCTTAACAGAATTATTGTGATTAAATCAGTTATAAATAAAAATGACATGTTCATCATTAATTAATCATAGCTAAGGATCGGAGGCTCATGAAGGATTAAAATAAAGTTCTAATATATTATTTCAGGATCATTTTCCAACTTATTCAAGGTGATCTTTGCCCTCTCTAATCTTCTAACTTTCTGTCCTGGATTAATAAGCTTTCTTACAGGTTTCACGTACGATTTCATTTCCAAGTCTTTTTTCACTGCACTTTGGACTGTCATAGCTGAACCTCCTCTCTGCCAAACATCTTATGAATTGAAACGGTTCTTTTCTAATTGTTCTCTTTAGCTGTAAGTTGAAATGATGACAACTCCTGATTCATTTTTTTCTCTCTACTGCTTCCTCTATTTAAAACTTATTCACCATTCTCTTGGTGGTTCTTGAATGAACTTTGAAGATGGAAGCCGGAGTATGAATGTTGGTATCATTACTGAAGGCTTGAATGATCTTTTTCCTCTCACCATTGTTCATTTGAGAAGACAGTGGGTCTAATACAAAACAATTTTAAACTGTTCTTTTTTAGTTGAATAACTCAAAAGGTTTGTTAGTTATTCTTACGACAAATAGTATCAAGATGGATAAACGTCTGATCTGTAAACCTGGAAAAAGGAAACTCAATTAGTTTTGTGCTTTTTTTTAGATATGAAACGTTTTGTGGGATGGACAATTATGCTGTTACACAATTTGGACAATTTTGGTGTTATGCTCTGTATAGAAAGAAAGAGAATTAACACAAATAAAAGATAGCTGATTGGTGTTACCGACTCCAGAGTTTCGTAGACTGACCCTCCGAAAATTACTCTGTCCACTCGTCAGGGGATATCAGCAATTAACTGCTTCTAATTCTCGATTTTTCTTTTTTATATGCACTTTTCATTAGCACAAGTTTTTTCATAGTGTACATGGATGCGTTATATATATATATATATATATATATATATATATATATATATGTATACATGTACATGTGTGTGTGTGTGTGTGTGTGCGTGCGTGTGTGTGTGTGCGTGCTTGCGTGTCTTCGTTCCCATGCGTGCGCCCTTGCGGTCGACTGCACGTATGTGCGTACGTGCAGAATGCATATATATATATATATGTGTGTGTGTGAGTGTGTGTGTATTTGTTTATTTCTGAGATGGAGTATTATGTACACTATTTACATTGTTTGGACCATCGTGCTCATCTTTGTCGCCATATTTATCACAACGTTTCGGCCGTTGTACGCTACGGCATTCTTCAGGTCGAATGTCGACTGAACCCTTTATTTCGCTCGCTGGAGTAGACTGTTCTAGTTCCACGTGCCATGTTTAATGGAAGTCAGTTGTCAGTTATCTCCTGTTAATTTCCCTTTCTAAGTTCTCCACCGCCTTGCCCAGGTATTGAACTCACAACTCTTTGGTCCCTGTCACTGGATCAGACTAACGCCTTTATCCACTGTGCCATGTGCCCTTGAAAATAACTGATAACTGACATCCTGCTTGAAGAGGTTAACACTGGAAATATCTATTTATGTTTATATCTGTATTTTTATATATATATATATATATATATATATATATATATATATATATATATATATATATATATATATATATATATATATATATATATATATATATATATATATATATACAGTTTCTACATATCAATCTATCTGATTTTCCTAAATGAGAACCGAAAATGAAAACAAAACAATAAATTAAATGAGGCCGTATAAGAAACAGTGATATATATATATATATGTATGTATATATATATATATATATATAGAGAGAGAGAGAGAGGAGGCACGGTGGAGTAGTGGAGAGCGGCTCGGATTGAGGAATCGGAGTTCGAATTCCAGTCGAATCCATTACATTCACTTACGTACTAATACCCTTGGGAAAGGCATGAATCCTCTTCTCCCTGCAGCTATAGGTAAATAACAGCACAGACCGGTTTCTATAGCCATGGATGGCAGCTGGTCTAGGAGAAGGACAACTCTGAATTCAAAACCTGTGGAGGGTCGTTTGGGGACCTTGTGTTACATAGTGCACCAGGTCTCTGTATTCGGCCCTTCAAAATGTGTGGATGGTTCTGCCCAATGCTTTCACCACTATAATCAAATCAGATGTGCTGTTTTCTGGGCTGTCGGTTCCTAGGGACTGAGCTGCTTGACCCTCATACGTCGAATACGACGGGAGATTCCACCATATATATATATATATATATATATATATATATATATATATATATATATATAAAAAAAAGCTGCGATATAACCGGCGAAATTTCCTTCACAATTTCCGTATTTTATTTAAATATCACCAACGACACTTGGATCTTCTATGCGCCGTGTCCCTTCAGGACATGAAGCGTTCACGTCCCTCCACAGATCCCTATTCTTTTTAGCTCTTTTAACTGCCCCCCCTCCAGCCCCCTTTTCTGATCTCCATATACAGCAGGTCGTTAGCTCTGTTATTCGGGGCTTTTCACTGTCACTCTTCCTTTCAATATGTCTCGCGAGTGTCAAAATTTTCTAAACCTTCTTTCCTTTTTATATACCCAAGAAATGTCAAAAGCCCGTTTCTGATACTAAATATAATTTTTCTCTTTGTGAGAACTTCCTCTTTACTCATATGCATTGTGAAAACTTCCTCTTTACTCATATGCACCGTCCATGGTATTCTCTGTGTTGGAATTTTTGGGTAGCCCTCTACTAGCGAGCCAGCCAAAATGAGCTGACTCATTTTATAGTTCACCAATAGAAGGGTTAACCAATCAGAAGGCTCAGAATATTCAATGCCACGTGTATAAAGGCGGCCATGTTTTTCCCGAATATGCACTGCCTGCCTCTGATATCGAAGACTGAAGAATTACAGAACTGCTGCTGGTGAGTGTTAATTCTTAACATTGTTTCATTGAACAGATTACGTACTGCGTTGTATTCTATATTCATAGACTTGGCGAACATGGTCAACATTCTCAGTATCCTTCTGTAGAACAACATATGTTTCCTCAAGTTTATCTGTAAGGAAATAGTTCAGTAATTATTAAGTAAGGATTGATAAGCACTATTTTCTTTGTTTTTAACAATTTTTTCTGTTAATATTTTGTCAAGTTTTTGGAAGACATCTTAAACAACAGTTTGTAATCAAACCACGACCAATTTCTACGAACCGCTTCCAAGAATAATTTCTAGTCAACTGTTTCAAAACGAGAAAGAAAGATGTTTGCGAAACGGAAATATACAATAGGAACACTTCAAAATCTCAAACAATTAGTCTAACGTTGATTCTTGAAACAAGAAATTGGCTTCACCTCCTTTAATTCGTAATTGGTCAAAATTTATTCGTTTTGTAAGCCGTTTCCGTTTTATACCCTTCGCTCCGAAACGTATTTCCTTTTCTTTTCAGTGTGTTGTCTACGCCTGTTCTCAAGACTGCAGCCACTTGAAAAAGAGATCTAAATTCAACCTTGGAAATATGACTTTGATGAGGAACTTTTAAAACAATATTTTCTGTGCGCCAAATCTCTTATGACGAACAACGACGTACTCTGGAAACGTAATATAGTCAGCACTTATAGAAGTTTTAACTTCTTTTGCCGTTCTTCCTACGACTTATTCACAAGCGATATTATCATTCTTGCTATAAGATACTTTGCTTTTCTTGCTCGGGTCCGGCTTCTCCTGGATTCAAAATGGTATTTGTCCTCCGATTTATTACGCTGTATCAAATGTATTTTCATTTTTACACAAAAACTTATTTCTTGTAGACTTAGAAATAAGGATAAGATATATGTCTAGAGACATAAATAATAATAATAATAATATGGATGCATAAATACAAGTAAAGCACAATACACCGACTGAAGCTGCAAAATACTTAAAAAAGAAAGCAAACACAAATGCAACCGACCAGATACAGAAACAATGGCAAGATACACTGCTTCATGGCCAATACTCTGCCTGTACCAAACAAGATGACGTAGACAAAACCCGTACCCATCAGTGGCTACGTAGTGCAGAGTTGAAAGCTAAAACTGAAGGTTTTATCCTTGCTGCACAGAACCAATGTTTGTTTTCTAGAAATTATCAAGCACACATACTAAAATATAGTGTTAGTCCAAAATGCAAGTTCTGTGATAATTACCCAGAAACAATCGATCATCTTGTATCAGGTTGCACGGTATTGGCACCCACTGAATATAAAACCCAGCATGACAGAGTAGGTCAATATCTGCACTGGAAAATCTGTAACTTCTACGGGAAGGAAACTGAAAGAAACTTGTATGAACACCACCCAGACCCGGTTACGGCGATAGGACCTGTTACAATTTTATAGGACTACACAGACAGAACAATCAAAGCCAACCGCCCAGACATTGTTATTAAAGACCACAAAGTGCCTCCTTATTGATATGGCAGTCCCTGCAGACTGAAATGTATTTTTGAAGATCGTCAAAAAGCTGTCAAAATACAAGGACCTTGAAATTGAAATCTCAAAGATGTGGCACATGGGAATATCAACAATCCCTGTTGTAGTTGGAGCCCTTGGATTGGTTGGAAAAGATTCCAGTAGACTAATTGAACGGATTCCTGGAAGCCCATGCCTTAAAGAAATAGAAAAAATTGTTCTCACGAGTACAGCCCAAACCTAACAAAATCTATGTAAAATGTTTTGTTTTTGTTCCCCAGTGGAAAATGTCATGATGCCATATCTAACATTAGGTCTCTGGGTGGGACCCGGAAAGAAATGAGTTTGAACACACCGTCAACAATGACTTCGTGTCAAAGATTCTCACCATGGGTGAAATGAACTCAAACGGATAACAATCTCTTTTTCTCTGCACCGACATGTTAATTGCATCTTGATCTCAGATCCACCCTCACCCTGGTGGAAGCACTTGTTAGAAACCCAACTATGAGGTAATAGTGAACTTCCAAACAAACATAAAAACACCATAAAATTATAAGAATACATTTTTATAGTAAAAATACCAGCAGTATAGTTTTCTACAAAAAAAATTACCAATGATATCTATTTATAGTAAAATGACGAACTATGCATTTTATCTGTAGATGAAGGCATATAATTGCGTTCAAAATATATTAAGTTGAAGTTATAAAATTCTGTTCAAAATATTTACATTTCGGCATTCAGTAACCCATGGAGGTGTTGATATGCCTCTAAACAAAATCAGCCAACCATTTTCTACAATTAATTCGACGTCACAGTCACCTTTTTAATTGCACAAGTATTTATTAAGTTTTGAATGAGAATGAAATAATAGCGAAGTCAGTATGATTGACCTTTACTACTGGGTTCAAAGTTCGAAGTTTAATTAGATGCACACTACAAAATTCAGCTTTAAAGAACCCAACGATGTTTGACATGTCGTAAAATCTACCAACTAACTATTTAGACGCTATGGTGTGTGTTAACGAATTCAGTTTGTTTGAACATTTCTACTGAGTAGTGTCTTCGATCCTCACTAGGTGTCCCATACAAAATTCGAGATTAAATAACCCAACAAGGGTTATAAAAAGTTTATCAACTAATAGTCCGAATAATGTAAATAGTGTACATAATACCTCATCTCAGAAATATAGACAGATGCATTTTCGGTGCCTTAGTGTCAGGTCATGGTTGGCGAGACAAGTTTGGCTGACCATTGCTACTATCCTCACTGGGTACCCCATAAAAAATTCGGCTCTCAACAAGGGTTGACAGGTGGAAAAATCAACCAAACTAAACCGAATTTCGTAAATAATATTTGTGCCAAGAAATAAGTAGAATAAATATTTCTGTCCGCATGGTTAAGTATTCACTTTCATAGCATGTGTCATGAGTGAGTAGCAAGAGAAAACAACTTGGATAAGTTCCTGATCTAAAGACTGTAACACGATCAATCACATCATGATGCAGAAATGAAACCCTGTAAAATGTGTCATAGCGCGCCTGCTGTCTACTAGGCCATCATTTATCTCTTCAGAATGGGATATTTTGGGGTCTTGTTAACCATTACTTCTGAGTAGTGAGTTCCATTCTCACTAGATTCCCTATAAAAAAAAAAGTTCACCATTAAACAACATAGCGTGAAATTAATCAACCAGTAAATTCTTAAAATCTGAAGCTTTGTTATCCCCAAGCAAATTTTTCCGCTCAAAACCAACAAGAAGAAGCTATTTGAGAAACTTAAATCAGCTCTTGCTTCCCTGGAGATCTGAGATGACATCAAAAACTCTTTCTTTGGGATCTTTGAGATAACACATGCTCTGTGTTCTTCAAGGTCCTCGGACTTATTATACGGAGAGAAAAAATTGGGTATGTTCTTTGGCTCAGCCTCTCATCGAAAATAGTCATAATTTTTAAAAAAAAAATGCAAAGAACTCCTCAAAATGCATCTACACTTGACGGCATGTACACTAAAACTCTTCATTGTCTAAACTAAAGCTTTACTGACTGTCCATTAAGGGAAACATGACCGGTCAAGCGCATTATATACTAACTGAGGTAGAAGATTGTGACCGCCAATAATGATTCTTGGTAGGAATTCTAATTCTCTCAGGATGAGCTCACTGTAAAAGTTCAATGTCTGGTGAGAAGGCACATCATTGTCTTACTCCCCTTACTATTTTTATGGATTTAATGAATTCATTTTCTATCCGTATGCAGGCGGTTTGCTGCAACTATAGGTTCTGTTTGATACTATATCTACCAAATGAATCAAGCTTACGTCGCAGTTCAATCGCGGGGCTCTCGAATATGTGGGAACCTTAGTATTGGCTACTTTTACTACTACATAGTACCCTAAAAAACCATGAAATTTGGTAAAGTTTATTTAATTGTTGGAATTTTTGTTACAGTTATTTGAAACAAAATCAAAGGATAGAAATTTAGTAGGTTAAAACAACGAATCACTAATATTAGATGTGGTGTTCAAGCTAAAAAAAAACTCTAACAAAATCTCTTGCCATTTTTTAAGTCCCCAAGTTGGATGTTCTTTCTTAAAGATAACAATCCCCTGGCGCTGAAAATTTGATAACTGCGACATCCTGGAAAAACAAATGGTTAAAGAATTTATATGTAAGTTAATTTTTTTTAGTTCATTCATATAGTAAAACATATAGGTATTTTTTTAAAATGTTAGTTAATTTTTTTTTATTTTTATTTTTTCATCATATAGTAAATCTAATATTTCCTGTTTTTTGTGGGTCACTCTGTAGATTAATCCAGGACTGATTAATATGAATTCCTGTGTTTCTTTTTATATACTTCGATAGGTATCTGTTGCCTTCCGTCTTTCCAGAACAATATTCTTTTCACAGGATTGAGGGTTGAAAAAAATGAATCTATTTCTGTATATAAACTTTATTTTCTTTGCAAAATTTCTTCACCAAACATTGGGATGTTTTCCTTATATTTAGTGAAGGAAAGTTTGAAACAATTTGATCAAAGTCCCATGCACGCACACACTCCTTATATTAAATTCGTTAGAAAACGCTCAAGCGTTTTGGCTTTAAAGTTATAAGTCTATAAACTGATTTACATTCTTGACAACAGTCAGTCGGATTAGAATTGAACCTGCCAAATTTGCACGTGAATGTATTACATCTGTTTTACAATCAGACTCTGTTTTCTTTTCTTTTTTCTTAATTTAATTCTAAAGATAATTATCTAGATACTGACCAGGCTCGAAGTTGCTTAACTTCGGTGATAGTACGAGAATCGGTGTTTCAACGCGATGTGGACAGATAGATAGATAGATAGATAAATAGATAGATAGATAGATAGAAATGCACAGACTGATATATATAGGTAGTGGTCACCCATCAAGGTAATGACCAGGTTCGACGTTGCTTAACTACGGTGATCGTACGGTGTGGATAGATAGATAGACCATAGTCACCCATCTAGCTAATGAACAAGCTCGAAGTTGCTGCTGTTTCAACGTGATGTGGAAGTATGCATGCATACATAGATAGATAGACAGACAGACAGGCAAACAAACAAACAATTTTTTTTGATTTTAGCTAATATTTTTTTTCTTCAAACATGTATTACTGGTTATAATCTTTTACAAAAATGCATTGGTGATATTAAAACTTATTTTTACACTTCCATAGTGTTTTCACCACAGTTTTGGGGTCAACTATTTGTTCATAGATGGGACCCTAACAGGGGCTACCACCCGGGGTCAGGGTGGACCTGGGAATACCAGCAATTATGAGGTTGTTCCATGCTCCTCAAAACCTGATCAGAGGCCTTACTGCCGGGTGTAGTTTATCGTCAGGTTTGAATGGTGAGATGGCTTAAAATTCTGTGTGTTCAATAATCTTCCATCCACAACAATTAATACAAGACAGAGAATAATGATTCAAAACATAACAACTGAATTTATTGGTCTTAGTGTACATGTACATAAGCTAAAAGGTTTGACTGAGTTATGTCTCTTAGATTTGGAAATATTTGTACTTGAGTTCATAATTGAAATTAACTATTAAACTGTAATTTCGAAGAATGAGTTTCTGTTACATGTTAGGAATTGTGTATTGGATCAAGTTGGCAAGAGTTCAAAAGAGTTAAGAGTTCATCGTTTATTTGTATTCAAACCTTTGAAAATATCTTTAATGTTGTCCTTTTGATTTCTGTCACATCTGATGGATTTTACTTACTTAATATAACAGATTAATATATTAGTTACTATTATGTTTATTGCTACAAGTATTTCTATGTTTTTAATATCTCCAAAACTCGAGTCGTGTACTTAAATGATCTTGTCGAACCGTGACTTTCATACGGATATCAAGTATGGCGCCAACACTCATTCTAAATATCTAAACTGTCAGCCGTATACAACGCTTTCTCTGATCAATAGTTAAAATGGCTTTGAGTGAATAAAGTCTATAGGTTTTAGCGAGGACCGTCATTCTTCGAATCTCGTGGATTGACGCGAAGGAATCACAAACAAAACTATACCAAACAACAGAAACCTCATTACGTGAAATTCCGCTATTCTACTCACTCATAAAACACACCCTTGTTTGCTAATCAAACCCTATAAATTGTACCTCCCCAATTTTATTACGGCCAGCGTTTTCTACTCTTATTTAAAAAATGGTTCTAAACATAGAATAATATTATTCTAATTTAGTTTTATGGTAATTCTTATTTTATTTTATGCCAATTTCTTTTAAAGATTTTTTGTAGCTGTGCATAATACGCACGACTGATTTTGCTTATTATTTTTAGAAAAAATGCGTATTATACACGGGGAATGACGATACTTTTTTCGTATTTATCCAATGAAACATAACCCAGTGCACATGTTAGTACTTTGTATGTTCATTCTACGAAGTCGTTCCTTGCAAGTTGACTACAGATTCTCGACTGAATTTAAATCAGGAGTTTCCTAGACAATCTATAGTACTTTAATTTATTCACTGGTACGACTTGCCAGTGTGTTCGGGCAGCGTTACAATTTTCGTACGCTTCCTTGAAGTAATGTCCATCGCAGACGATAGCCGTAAGACAAATAATCGACAGTCGAGACAATAGTGTCTGGGCATGATAAAAATCTGATGCAATCACAGATGACGCAATATTTTTCAAGGCCAAAAAAATTCATCATACACACCGCAAATGACCTAATCTAAGGAAAAAATAGAAATCAATTACACCCTTTCACTCCAGTGGGTCTAAAACTGACTGTATGGTGAACGAAAGGAAACTAAAGCGGTTGTTTCACTTAATTTGCACACGAGTGTAGATAGATTAATCTAACTCGAGCCGTCTTTTGTCTGTCTACGCGAGTTCAAACCTGTCAAAAGTATCTAAGCCTCTCTCTTCAAATAACAAAAGGAAGTTCAAGTTGTGGCAGGTTGAGAAATAAACATTTGACTTTGTCAAAATATTCAAGACGTCTAAAAGAAAAAAAGAAGAAAGTTTTAAGTAACTACATAAATGAAAATGCATGACCCGATTTCCAAAAAGAACAACTTGTTGGAATGTAGATGACTGGCACTTTAGCTACTAGAACTACTTAATTGTTGAGTGCTTTGAGAGGAGATTTTCTAAAATCATGTTGACATTCTGAAACCTAAATAAAACCAATTCTGGCAAGCATAATTATAGACTAAATTAACGGTTTCAGAAGGACAACAGAATATAGAAACGTTTTATGTATGAAAATGATACGGAACTCAGCTTTGACATAAAGTGGCAAAGCCAGAACTCAATGCAGATAGATAGAGTAACCGGGCTGTAACCGCCAACCCTTCCATGTTATGAGTTTCATCAACCTTGATATACAGTAAAAAATTGTATAAAATATAAGAAGAGGTCAATGGCTGAATGGAAAAATATAAGCTTTAAATCATTAACACGTCGGTTTATATAGAGTTAGATTCCTAGGTCCGACTGTAAATTTGATCGCGTGAAAGGTAGTCTCTGTTCACGGTATTTAGTCTGGTCCCGACATCTAGTACTAGAAGAATTAATCCAATCTGTTTGTTATGGTTTTCTATTATCAGAAATGCCTGTATGTACACTTTTGATAATTTCTTTCTTTTCTCTTGGATTCTTTTGCCATTCTGTATTTACTTTTCCAGAATGGTGGAAGAAACCTTTATTTTAAAAGTATACAATCAACGACTTCTGAAGCGATTTCTGTTTTGTTTTAAAGAAAAAAATGTTTGTTTTTATATAAACTGCATTGGATTCAACTATTTAATTTTAACTCGTCCTGGGTATGATGATAAACTACATCCAGCGGCAAGGCCTCTGATCAGGAGATTGGAGGATTTGAGGAACATTGAACTACCTCGTAATTGCTGTTGTTCCCAGGTCAACCATTACCCGGATTGGTAGAACCTGTTAGGGTCCCATCTATGGGCCAAAATTGAGCTCCTAAACTAAAATCAAAACACGAGGAAAGTATAAAAATACATTTTCATAGTAAAAATACCAGCAATACATATTTATAAAAAAAATTACCAACAATATGTTTTTATAGTAAAATGACAATCAATTTCGAACTGAGCCTTTTATTTCGTCCACCGTGCCATGCCTCTTCTGGATGTCTTAGTTATTTCCCTTTAACTTAACTCTCCAAGTTTTTTTTTTTTTTTCACCACTGCAGCAGCCAGGTATTGAACTCTCGTCTCTTTGTGTCAATCACTGGATCCAACCAGCGCTTTTATCCATGTGTTTTATTGCCATGTGTCCTGAATATAAATACTTGCAATACCTCATCTCAGAAATATAGAAAGACAATCAATACATTTTATAGTAATACTAAAAACATTGCATACGTTGTCAAAAAATTAAAAGAAATACAATTTTCTATGATTAATTTCATTTCTTGTCAGGAGAAATAATTTTTTCATGCATTATTTGATTTTATAAGATTATTTGTAAAGAAAAAATGCAGTTACTGTCCTCCTGATTATTCTTTTCTCTTCCAGCTCATTATATTTCCGCTTCATCATTAATGCTTCAGTTCCTAATTCTTCCACACCCTGTAAACCTTTGTGTCTTAGTGGCTTTAAGGCCTTTCAAGGGGTGATACCAATTTTTTAAAATGCTAAGTAATTATTACTTAATCACGAAATAAAACCATTATCTAGAATTAATCATAGTTTGACTTTTTACATTTAGATTATATTATTAATTAACCCAGATAGGTGTTGATATGTCACTAAGCAAAATCAACCAACCAACTACCAAATCATTGGAAAAGCAAAATTGAAAGCTACTTTCTTAACCTTAAACCTTGCAGTTATTTCCTTGTAACAAGGTTTACAAGAGATAACCAACAATAATTTTCTATAGTAGAATTACTAAAAATACATTCTCATATTAGAATTACTAAAAATACATTTTTATAGTAGAATTGTTAAAAAATATATCGTATAGTAGAAATTACCATCAGTACATTAAATAGTAAAAATCAAGACATGACACGAACTGTTTAAAAAAAACAACTTGCTATGATTAATTTCATTTCTTGTAGGGGGAAAAAAGTTTTCACTTCTTGTTTGATTCTATAAGATTATTTGGTAAATCATGAAAATATATTATTCCCTGGAATTATTTATAGGGCTTGAATTTTTGTATTTAGATTTCGTCATTAAATGACCCATAGAACTGTTGATATTCCGCTGAACAAAAACAACCGAACCAATAAAAACAAATCTAACCCGACAAGAAAATAAAACCATAAACAAGATAATGACGTTTCACTCTCCTTCAAGAAAACCCCTCATCAGTACTGAAAAGAGCGATAACAGTGACTAAACTAGAGAAACATATTTTACTGAAAGAATTATTTCAACATATTAATTGGCAACCACCAAATAACTCGTAATCCTTACTTTTCCCTTTCCTGTGTGAATGCATTTAGTATCATTAATAAGCAATTAAAAAGGACAGAAAATTATGGCGCACATGGCTTTTAGTCGCACTATTTTCATTGGATGTGCTATGTCCTTTTCTGGACATTGAGGATCATGGTGCACCATAATTTCCTGTCCTTTTTAATTGCTAATTAATGATACTAAATGCATTCACATAGGAAAGGGAAAAGTAAGGATTACGAGTTATTTGGTGGTTGCCAATTAATATGTTAAAATAATTCTTTATTGTTCGTGGATGTGTTTTTTTATGGCTTGTTATTTAAAGCTGGAACATATTTTGGATTCTAAGAATGATTTTCTTTTCTTTTTTTGTTGTTGTTGTTGGGGGACAATATTCATATTGAATTGACAATATTTTGAAAATTAACAATGATTTTTCTAGATGCATGCAAACATTTAAAAAAAACTCATCTGGATTTAGACGAAGAGGTGGGTTTCTACCCTTCCCAAGAGTACTTGGAAACTCGACAATGAATTCAAATACCTGGGCAGCATATTTACTGATAACGGCAAACTAGACAGAGTAATCGAAACCAGATGACAGAAAGCCAACGCTGCCAGTTTACCACTTCTAAAACATTCTAGAATTTCCATGAGAACCAAGTAAATCTAATCAATAATACCCAGCGCAAATTTTCTTATTTTTAATTACAATTTTCAGTACCTGATTTTCTTACGTAAATAATATGTTTTTCAGTTCCCATTAATATTAACTCAAAATACAAAGTTTGAAGTGCCTGCATGTAAAATATTTCAAATAAAGATTTATATTTAATATATATATATATATATATATATATATATATATATATATATATATATATATATATATATTTTTTTCAAAATCGGGTATGATATACCCATGGTTAGTAGTGGTGTAACTTTAATTGATGGTTAGTGTTCAAGGGTTAAAATTTCTTCGTTAAAACAAGGCGAAACTTTGCTTTGTCACTCTTTTTTTTTATTTTCTAGTGTTTCAAATGCTAGAAAATAGTATTAATTTCCATGCCACTTGCAGCGTACTTCTTAACAATGGTAGACCGGTTTAGTACTGTAGTAATGTTGGGCCAAACACATTTTCTGGTATAGTATTAAGGTAACTTGCTATTATCCACTGGCGAGGTATCTCCTGTCCAGTATATAAATTACTTCCTACCAACTTTTATCTAAATTACTAACTATACTTATTTCTTATTAGCTCGGTAATCGTATATCGTTAGTCTGGCATAACCGAAATGTAAACAAATATGAGGGTGTGTACATGTCAGATATAATTACATCAGTAATCCGTGCTGTTTTAATGAAGCAGTCAACCCAGGAATGTCGTTCGCTGTAAATTTGCAATGTCAATTGATAGTGGTTAATCACCTAATAAGTGAATATGAAAAACACCATAACACTAAGTAGTATTTGATATGTTTGGGAAGTCAACCAGAAGATTAGCGACTGTTTCGAGAAAGTATGGCACAGGAATCCGAAAATACATTTGGGGCATCTGTTAGATTTAAAGATTATTCCAGATCTCAAATGAAAAACATGTATCTGATCCACTGCTAAAGGTTCTGGAAAAAAGGTCAGCTGAAAATATTCCACTCCAGAAAGTTCCTGCCTCATTCTGAAATGCTCTACCTTTTGATAGTAATTATTATATTACTACTGCACTGGTGCTGTAAAAATTGAAGAAATCTATTAAAAGTAATATGTTTTATATCTGTCTATATTTCTGACATGAGGTATTATGTTCATTATTCGGACTATTATCCTCATCTTTGTTGCCATATTTCGTTTCCGTTTCGGCCGTTGTACGCTCCGGCCTTCCTCAGGTGGTTGGAATGTCGAACTGAACCCTTTATTTCGCTCACTGGGGTAGACTGTTCTAGTTCCACGTGCCATGTTTAATGGATGTCAGTTATCAGTTATCTCCCCTCTCCAAGTTCTCCACTGCCTTAACCGGGTATTGAACTCACACTCTTTCGGTCCTATCACTGGATCTAACCAACGCCTTTATCCACTGTGCCATTTGACCATCTGTGTATGAATTTCTTGTTATTATAAACCTAATGTCTTCAGCAACCATTTTTATAAGTGATCATATTGCATTTTTTGCTGTTATCATCATGTTTTTACCAGAGCTCATATCGCAATTTTTGTTGTTGTTATTATCGTTTTTCTCTGACACTGCTTATTACTGGTTCCCATATTGTATTCATTTCTATGCTTGGTCGGCTCAGGAGATTTTTGTGGCCTAGCATATGTGCTGATTCCTTAAGTTTACAAATTTTCCAATGGTGTTCTTTGTCTATAATCTCAACCTGATCCCACATAAGGCAGTGATCTCACTTCTCTCTCCACATGTAGTTAGCCACGCCTGATTTTTCCACTTCCCCTCGTGTTACAGCTCTCTGGTGTTCTTGAAGCCTTACCTTAAGAGAGCATGTGGAACTAGAACAGTGTACCCCAGTGAGCGAAATAAAGGGTTCTATTCGACATCCCAACCACCTGAAGAAGGCCGGAGCGTACAACGGCCGAAACGTTGTAATAAATATGGCTACAAAGATGAGGACAATAGTCCGTATAATGTAAATAATGTATTATATTGTAAGTAATTTTCGTTTAATCCAAGTACAATTTTGTAATTTAAAATAGATCGTTGTTAACATTAATAATTGAACAGTGTACCATTTATAAACACCTAAAGAAAGATATCCGTATATTATTCCCATAAATGTTATATATTTACAACCAAAATTGTGTCTACTGCAAAAGTTCTCAAAGCACAATATTTTTTGTGTAAACTTTGGGAGGTCTGGGTAATCCTGGACTGTCCTTAGATTCAATCTATAATTTCAGAGTCTGCTTATTTCTCGTCCTACTAAGAACAACGTATCATCAAAACATTTTTTCTACTTTATTTATTTTTTCGCAAGCTATTTGCAAATTCCACAAGATATGCTCCGAATCGTAACATAAAGACTGCATTAAAACTATCTAGTTCTTTAATTGTATAAGCCTTTTAATTGCTATCATAAATAATATAAATGAAGGCCGTAGTGTGAAAAAAAAGTTTTGGATAGACGAATGAAATGTAAGAAGAATTGTTCTCACCTCTTTTTTTAGTTATAATTTTTAAAGTTTAAAATGAATTTCTGAAAATGGACAAAGGATTCTTGAAGATATATGTGACGTATTATATATACGAACAATCTTCGATTTGATATCAGTGGTGGGGCCAAGTTAGCACGGAACCGGGTGGGTCATCGTTATTTTGCACACTGCCCTCAAATATTACATACCAAAATATCTTATATATATATATATATTATATATATATATATATATATATATATATATATATATATATATATATATATATATATATATATATATATATATATATACTCGACTCTCGTCGAATTCGAGGGTCAAACAGATCAGTTCCTACGAAACCGACAGCCCGACGCCGGCACATGAGATTTGATTATAGTGGTGAAGGTTTTGTGCAGGGGCATGCACACTTTTTGAAGAGCCGAATACAGAGACCTGGTGCCACAAGGTCCCCAAACGACCGTAAGCAGGTTTTGAATTCAGAGTTGTCCTTCTCCTAAACCAGTTGCCATCCAAGGCTATAGAACCCAGTCTGTCCTGCTATTTACCCATAGCTGGAGGGCGAAGAAGAGGATTCACATCTTTCCCAAGGGTATTAGCACGTAAGTGAATGTAATGGCTTCGACTGAAATTCAAACTCGGCTCTCCGATTCCTCAATCCAAGCCGCTATCCATATATATATATATATATATATATATATATATATATATATATATATATATATATATATTATTTTCATCTCATATGTTTATATAAATATTTTATTTTCATCTTATATATATTCTATTTTCATCTTCATGTTTAATATTATATATATATATATATATATATATATATATATATATATATATATAAAAAAAAAGGAAAGATAAAACCCGGATAATCCTTTAGTGGGGGACTGCGGTTTCTTGTACCACTTGAAAGAGTATCTGACTCCACCTTCCATAGTCTATCTTAACAAGCGTCAGATCATACCCAGAATGCGTCCTTGGTATGACAACAAAGTACATACGACGGCAAGGTCTCTGATCTGGCAGTTTTGTGGAGCGTGGAACCACGCCTTCATTTCTCTTGCTCTCAAGTTCTCCCTAACCGCGGGTGCTAGCCCTTGTTAGGGTCACAGCTAAGTACAGATATTTATAGTAATAATACCAGCAATACATTTGATTCTCGACAAAAACACTCTTTAAAAATACGTCAATGAAACCTCATCTACAAACTGATTTCTTATATAGAATAAACATTCTATTCATAAGAACCTATCCTACAAATCTTGTCGACATTAAATAACCCATTAAGGTGTTGATATGCCGTAAAACAAAATAAATCAAACCATGAGACCCAAAATGGAGTATTTTTGACAGATATGAACTGGAATTGCGCAATTCTCTCTTTCCAGCTTTAACAGAGTTTTAAAGCGTATATGCAACCTTTCGGGCGATGAAATATTTTCCACCCTACAACCACTTTCGCCATAGACGAAACGTTACTAGACCCTCGCTCTTCTCTTGTTATTTTCGTGAGCAGATGTTCATATGAATGTTCATCTTTAGTTTCACCAGTTCAGACCTTCACAGCTAGGTAGCGCCATAGCAAGAGTCGATCCATCCTGATCCCCTTCATATTCCATTGGTAAGGAAGACGTTCCATTCATACAGCTTCTTCCCCAGACTTTGTCGAACACATACTCACGAAACTGTGAATGAATAAACCGTCTGAAAAAGTTCAAGTACCTTCGAGCGTCTCAGTCATTTTCTGGACCGCTGCGTTGTTTGTTTGTTTTTTTTTTTTTTTTTTTTTTTTTAAGCATTCAACCCCAAGCAAGGCGGGAAGCCACTAGCACGCAAAGGGTTTCAGAGTAGGAGCGAGAACAAAGAGGAGTGATAGAGGAAAGGATGAAGAGAAGGATAGGCGATAGATCAAGACATCTGGAGACGTCGATTGACATTACATTTGAATAGTTGGAGATTATAGCTATCAAGGAAACAAGAAATGAGGAGGATTTTCTACAGGCGAGAAGTGCAAGACATGAAGCTATTGGAGTAGAAGAGACGACTACATTTAACAGTTTCGACAGTGAAAGGGTGAGAGCGAGATGCCAGCCGAGTTGAACGCGTAAATTCATGAAGTCTGGGAACCAGCGAAAGCAGCTCATCGGAGCAGTTACCGTGAAAAAAAAAAAAAAAAAAAAACAGAGGGAGGCAACGGCACGTCTGTGAGAGAGCGACTGCAGACGAGATGCCATATCCGTCTTTGGATTTTATCAAGGTCCTTTAGACAATTAAAAGGGGCTCCAGACCATATATGGCAGCAATACTCCATGCAAGCGCGAATGGTTGATGGTTGATTTGTAGATTTGAAGGATCGGGTACGGCGAGAAAGATTTCCTGGCGCGGCACAGGGAGCCAGCTTTCCTAGCGGTGGACGAGATTATTGACTCAATGTATTCGTTCCATCTGAGATGGTTGTGAGATAGGCGAGATTTCGTTGGTTACATCCTGGTCTTCTGTGGAAAGTAGAAAGTCGCTGTGACGTCATCTGTAACTGTAAAGGAGGATGCAAGCTTCCCCGAAAAATAATGCATAAATATTATAAAAGAAAAAAAAATCATTATATTGATGCATTCCTATTCGTTGTTCTCTTTGACCGTTACACATGAGATCAGATTAGCTAACATTTCTACTCTACAATGTCACACTCGCGAAGTACCCTTAACTCACTACGGTCAAAAGCTATACTGGTAGATCCCTCTTACAGCACTTATAATAATAAAAAAAAAACTTTTAGGGGATATCCTTACTCCGCTAATTTTGATACATAACGACATTCGCAGAGAATCCTTGAGCCCTTGCCCGCCAATTATTTGGGGGAAAAGGTTCATTTCTGACCTATTCTTTATTTGTCTTTAATAGAGTAACTAAGAAACTGAGGCACCTTGAAATACCCGAGCGGTGGCTAACACCTCGACCAGTTGGCTCTATCGAAGCCGCGAGAGAATATGAAAAGAAAACGTTATAAAGGAGAGAGCAAAAGAAAGAAAATAACGATTGATAATACATTTGAATTTTTGAAGATCAAAGTTAAATAGAAGATAGCCGGAAGATAGTCCCACAAGGAAGAATTGCGAGAGAAGAAACTGTTAGCATAGAACTTACGGTTACATCTAACCGTTTCAACTGTAAACGATGAAACCTTGTCTTCTATGTAGAAGAACGCTTAAATTCATAAAGTTTAGGTATCATAGAGTTAAGTTTATACGAACAATCACCATGAAAATATTTATCGAAATGGCACAAGGAAGCTACGTTACGGCAGCGGGAAAATGATTGAAGCCGAGATGCCAGATCAGGACAATTAACATTGCAGATTCTTCTTTGTATTTTATCAAGAATATCTAAATACATAACAACATCCTCATTCTCTTCATATGCCATTGATGAGATGTAAGTTCCACTCGAACAGCTTCTTCCTACGAACCGTTGCATTGTGGTACCGACTCCCAAGAAGATGCTTCTCCGGTCGCTACAATATTAACCTGTTCAAGTTTAGTTAACAGTTATTTCCCCACATATCCTTTTACTCTGTAAACCTCTATCTCGTGTGGCTATTGGGCCTTTTATAGAGTGAATATCATTGTAAAAAAGACGCACTGTTCAGATTTAACAGCAATATTCAATGGTAGGCATATGACTGTGTAAGATAATATTCAGGCGAGAGAAATTGTTTAGCACGGCACAGTGAACCAACTTTCCTAGCAGCAGACCTAGCAATTGATTCAATATAATCCCACTATTCCAGGTCAGCGGAAAACGTTAGTCTGAGAAGGCGCAATGAGTCACTATCCTGGAGGTTAGCATCAGCCATGATAATAGAAATGATTAAAAGAATACAGTTTTGTTTTGGAGATATTAAAATTAACAAGCCATTTCTTGCCTCAGTTAACAACTGACTGTAAGAGAACAGCTTCAATAACAGGTGCCTTGTTTAATATCAAGGTATCAGTTCGCAGTATCTAAGATAGACATCTTACAAGATATTGCCATAACTGAGATGAGTTATGGTAAACAAACTGTGTGCCTTACTTCGGATAGGAATTTCACAAACTATTATATCATTTATTTACATTATTTGGACTATTATCCTCATCTTTGTCGCCATATTTATTACAACTTTTCGGCCGTTGTACGCCCCGGCTTTCTTCGGGTGGTTGGAATGTCGAACTGAACCCTTTATTTGTCGCACTGGGGTAGACTGTTCTAATTCGAGATGAGGACAATAGTCCGAATAATGTAAATAATGTACATAAGACCTCATCTCAGAAATATAGACAGCTATTATATCCTTGTGTCTTGATTATTCTCTCTCTCTCTTTCTCTCTCTCTCTTTCTTTCTCTCTCTCTCTCTCTTTCTCTTTCTCTCTCTCTCTCTGAATTTATAAGATGGGGTGTTATCATTATTCCTACTATTTTGATTCAGACTGTCATCATCTTTTTCGTTGTTATCACACCGTTTCGACCGTTGTGTCATTCACCCTTTTGTACTGAAGCCCAAAGATAACGCTCTTGTTGTACAAGTGCAAGGGTGGCCCCAGTCGCTTAAAACCACGTTCTTCGACGGGGCGTGGTGGTAGTTATGCGCTCGAGGGGATAGAAATTGATTCGGTTAACCTACAGGGAATTCTGAGCTGAACCCTTTATTTACGGGAGTAGATTGTTCTCGTTCCACTGCACATTTCTAAGGACTCCCCTCTCTTTTTCACACACACACACACTATCTCTATCTCCCCCCCTTATCTACCTATCTGTCTTTCGCTTTCTATGACAGAGATATGGTTAAAATGTTCGTGTGGCATGTCATTACGAATGCATTCGAACCTCACTGTATACCGTGCTATTTATCAAAAGACTTGTGGTTGTCCTTCATTATATTGTTTATTCAACATTCGTCCTTCAAATGAACATAAAAAGCAACCTCGGCTCTCGAACAAATTGGTTTTTGAAGAGAATATTTGAGATGAAAATGCCTCGGTTATTAAACAAAATTTCAGTTCTCGAACATTGCCGAACCGATCCGAACCGAGTTAACCCGAACGGAATCATTTTTGAGTCGACCGCCATGTTGCATATATTCCTGTGTTGTGCTATGCTTTTCTTTACCAATTTTATTGTACTGTTCCTTTTTTTCTCTTCATTAGTCCTCAGTCATGGCTCCAAAGAAAACTAGCAGTGATACTGGTAAAGGAAAAAGAAAAGTTAAAAAAAAACAATTGTTGATGATATTGTCTCTTTCTCCTAAGTTTCATATGGCAAAATCAATGATCTGTATTTTTCTTACAAATAAAGAGACGATCATGTCTTTCCTTCTCCTTTTCCAAACAATAATATTTCTTTCCATCCCCTTCCACTTACGCCATCTTACTTACAGATACGGTAAAATTAAAATATTCGTCTAGATTTTATCTGTTTAGTATTGGATTTATTTTTTCCGTAGATTTAATGATTTTCATTAGTTTTGAGTATAAACTTGTCCACAAACTATTGTTGTTAAAGTTTAAATAAGCAATCATCTTGCGACCAGGAACGGATTAAATCATTTTACATTGATTCCTATTGGAAAAATAGTTTCGGTTTAAGAACATTTCGGGTTACGAACGGGCTTCAGGAACGAATTAAATTCGTAAACCGAGGTTCCACTGTATTTGCATTTTTTTTTTCTCCTAGCCAAAGAGGCACGCCATTAAATTATTTTCTCATATATACAGGCAGATCACCTTACGAAATAAGCTACGCGTCGAATGTCCCTCATTTGTTTGTTTATTGCATTCCAGAAATTAAACCTCTGCATGAATAAATGTTAATTCCTTTACACAAATCTTTTGGACGACTTCTTCTCCACGTTTAAATATGTTCTTTAAAGCTAACACACACACGTCAAACTAGTAAGTCAATATCAGGTTCGCAAATACAAGGATTTTATTTTCCACTGGTCATGTGTTAGACAAGCTGGAACTAATGGTGTCGAAATTAGAAAGGACATCTGCACGAAATATATTTCGTAAATATAAAAAATAATTGTAAAGAATTACTGAAAGCTATAACCTAATTTTAATAAACAGAATTTAATCTTACAACATACGTGCGTAATAATGGGACATATAGGTTGATACATAGAACTATGAGTAGGTATCTGGGCGCCCTGTTTAAGATCAAGGTATATTTGCGATACAAGAAACAGTTTATTTGTGCGCCCTACTTACGATCAAGATAGCCGCGCGCCTTACATATGATCAACTTATCTGGGCACCCTGTTTAGGGTCGGGGTACCTCAGCTACCTGTTTAGTATAAAGGTATCTGGATGCCCTATTTAGCACCGGGATAACTAAGCTACCTGCTTAGGATAAATCTGGGTGCCCTGTTTAGGATCGAGGTACCTCAGCTACCTGCTTAGGATAAATGTATCTGGATGCCCTATTTAGCACCGGGATACCTAAGCTACCTGCTTAGGATAAAGTTATCTGGGTGCCCTGTTTAGGATCTGGATATGTGTGCGCCCTGATGGAGATAAAGTTATCTCCGTGCCTTGCTTAGAGTTTGAATCCTATTTAAAGTCAGGGTACCTCAGCGACCTGCTTAGGATAAAAGAACCTGGGTACCTTAGATTCAGGATAACTGTGCACCATATTTAGAATCGTGGTACCTCGGGGTACCAAGGCGAAGATATCTAAACGCCATGTTAAGATAACCGTGCGCCCTATTTAGGAATAGGGTACCTCGGCGACCAGCTTAGAATAAAGGTAAAGCACTTCGATACAGAATAGCCGTGCGTCCTCCTTAGGATCAGGGTACCTGTGCGCTCTGCTTATGATAAAGGTACCTAGGCACCCTACTTAGATTCAAGATAGCTGTGAATCACTATTAAGAATCAGGGTACACCTTAGAATCATGGCGCCATATTTAGAATCTGGATATCTGTCTACCCTGCTTACGATCAGGTTATCTGTGAGCCATATTTGAGACCAAGGTGTCTGTGCACCCCAATTATGATCTGGCTAGCTAAGTTCCCTTGTTTAGGATCAGGGTATACAGTAATATGAAGGGTTTTGTCACGGTTAACTGGGAATTGTCAGGTGAAATGGTCATTGACAACGGTGTTAAGCAGGAAGACATTCCCGCGCCTACCTTGTTCTCTATTTACTTTGCTGTGACTCTCTCATACAAGTTCCATGATTGCAACATTGGAATTAGCCTTCGATTTCGAACGATTGCTAAGATATTCAATCTTCGAAGTTTTAACGCCAAGTCCAAGGCCTTCAATATCCTTGTGCGTGAGCTACTGTATGCTGATGACGATGACATTGTCGCACATTCTGAGAGGGGTGTACAGATACTGATGGACCGTTTTTCAGCTGCTGCTGCGTTTGGACTGACCATAAGCCTGAAGAAAACCAAAGTAATGTTCATTCCTCCTCCTTGTATACCTTACATTGAACCAAACATATATGTCAATGGCACTCGATTAGGTGTTGTGGATACACTTGTATACCTTGGCAGTATATTGTCTTGAGAAGGATCATTAATGCTGAAGTAAATATTCGAATGTAAAAGGCCTTCGTTGCATTTAGAAAGTTAGAGAAACGTTTATGGTTTATGAGGCATCACCAGCAGTACTAAAGTGACAGTTTACCAAACTTGTGTACTGACCGCCATGTTGTACTCTTCAGAAATCTGGACGATTTACCGTCATCACCTGAAATGGCTTAAGCGCTTTCATTAAAATTGTCTAAAGAGAATGCTTAACATAAAATGACAGTCTTTGATACTAAACACCACTTTTCTTCTCAGTGCCTGCTGTCCAAGCATAGAAAACTTACTGATTAAAAACCAGATGGGAAGGGCCGGATATGTAGTGCGCACGGATGACAGTAGGTTGCCGAAGCAGCTATTTTATGGTGAGCTTATGGTAAGCGCCGTCAGCATAAACCAAAAAAAGAGATTTAAGAACTGTGTGTGGAATAACTTGAAAGAACTTAGGGTTGGGAGTGGATGACTGGGAAAACCTTGCTAGTTATCGCAATAAATGTTGTAGAAGGATGTAAATCAGCAGAGGAAAAGAATTTAGCACATGCAGCACTTAAAATGGATTTGAGGAAAGGTATTACCAGGAGCTTGGATAACAGCGCTGAAAGCTGGAAATGTGAGACATGTGCTCGTATCCTTCTGTCAAAAGCTGGGTATGTTAATCCTCTAACATCACATGAAAGACGACCTCATTCTGTGTTACCTCCATGACCCGGTGATACTACATGTATGTTCTGCAGGGAAGTATGTGAATCGACATCTGGACTGAAGAGGCATATGGTGGTGCACAAGGATGACCTACCACAACAATATCAGCTTAACTCTGTGAAGACTCTGGAGCACATCTTTTATCTATGCTATGGGCTTTGCAAACCAGCTGCTGGTTTGAAGAGCCGCCTTCGAAGTCATTCGAGAAAAAACAATTATTTAGATTGAATGTAGGTGTTGATGGGCAAGGCTGCAGTCATCTGGGAAGATAGAGCAATCAACACACACACTCACACACACAGACATACACACGCACACACACACACATATATATATATATATATATATATATATATATATATATATATATATATATATATATAATGGCTGACTGCTCGTATCCGAGTGTTTTTGTCTACTAGGCCGGTTTGCCAATCTATGTTGTAGAAGCTTGCTCAGGTACATTTTCGCTTGTTCATGGCCCACACAACGCACCTGGGGTTTATACTGCAATTATGCTGAGTGGACCTTTCTGTTACGGTTTCTGAACAAGTCCAGTACGCTACCACAACCATCGACGTCTCCCCAAAGTGTTCCGTCTGTCCAATTTCATTCACACCCCGTGGAATGGTTTTTAGGCATTTTCCAGGCCGATAGCATCGAAAAGTAACCTACCTAACAAATCGACCACGGTGAGATTCGAACCCGCGTCTCATGGTGAGAGAGAGAGAGAAACAGAGAGAGATGTTTCCTTAGATGTCATCTTGATATTTGCAGGATCTTGTGATCCATGAAACCTCTCCCTGACATCCCATAAATGTTCCATCATGTTCATCTTATACAAATGTAATGGTAACACTATTCATTGAAAGTCTCCAGAATGCTCAAAAAAATATATTTTTTTCAACTTTCGCCCAATGATAGAGCATTATTATGCTGGAATATCTCATCATTGCTCGGGACTCCTTCGACTCTCATATATTTCATAGTTTGGTTGCTTTTTCTTTTAATTTACATTGATGTTCACACTGTACAAGTCTCTGTGACCACTTGAAGTAAAGGATTACAGAGTAAGAAGTAAGCTTATGCGGATATGAGTGAAAGATGACGGTTAACTTAAACAGATCGGGGGAAGCTGCCTCTTGGGAGTCAGTTCCACAAGATAGCTATTCGTGGGAAGAAGCCGCTCGAGTAGATCTCACAAGTGGAATATGAAGGGAATGAGGGTGAGTTGCTACGATGTGTGTGGCCTGGCGGGTCTTAGCTGTAAAGGTTTGAACTAGTGGAACTAAGAATTGTAGTTTATCTGAATACTCTCCATGAAAATAGCGAAAGAGCAGCGAGAGGCTTGAGACGTCTCGACTTTGAGAAAGAAGTTTCAGAGTGAAAAATAATTCATCGCCTACAAGGACGCGAAGAGTGGAAAGTGGAGCTCCTGCCCATATATGGCAAGCAGTACTCAATTTTTGTCCTGATCTGGTTCTTGTAAAGGTAGAGGATAGCAGGGGTCAAGTACTTACTGGAGCGGTACAGACAGCCGATCATTTTATCTTCAGCGGTGGATCGTATTTAGTTCGATTTGAAGTTAAGTTCTAATAGGCGGTCAAGGCATGGGATCTCCCTGAGGGAACATTCGTTCATTGTAATTAATGAAAGTTCTGATCGGCGATTGAAGAAGGTCACTAGCTTTGTCTTTGGGGAACTGAATCTGGACACCCAGTTGAAGTCTAACAAAATGTAATTATAAAATAAAATTTAAAATGAAATAAAAACATCTTACGTATTTTAAGATGACTTTGATACACACACACACACACAAGCACAAAGAAGAAAATATCAGTCTAACACTAATAATAAGAGCTTCTCGACTAGCGCATAAATTAATTATACGAAACTTAGTTTAAAGATATCACTTTCCGCAAAATTGTTCCTGCAGATACAAAATGATGTCCGAAATGATGACTGTGTCCGAGCTTTCAACTCAACTGAGTCATCTTCATCTTTTATGAGAACACGTGTTAGAGATAGATAGATAGATAGATAGATAGATAGATAGATAGATAGATTATGAATGTTTCAGATAGATAGATAGATAGATAGATAGATAGATAGATAGATAGATAGATAGATAGAACCTGATGGTACTTATGAACCTGTTGGTATAGATTATAGATAGAACATAGTTAGATAGATAGATAGATAGATAGATAGATAGATAGATAGATAGATAGATAATGAACCTTTTGGTACTTATATGAGAACACGTGTTAGAGATAGATAGATAGATAGATAGATAGATAGATAGATAGATAGATAGATAGATAGATAGATAGATAATGAACAGTTTCACATAGATAGATAGATAGATAGATAGATAGATAGATAGATAGATAGATAGATAGATAATCAACCAGTTGGTATTTATATGAGAACACGTGAAGAGAAGAAAATCAAATGTATTTGAAAGTATCACAATTTCTTTGCAAGGTATCTTTGTATCTTGTTTGGAATTCATCAGAGCAGTTACGACAGATAGAAATGTTTCAATAGTACTTCCAATGTCGTTGTTTAATGCATACGAGATCTGTCGGAAAATTAACGGGCCTGGTGTCGCAGACAATTTATTTCAATTCCAGACAACAAACTACATGATTTCCCCTTCAAAGTAACCGCCCACCTTGAGTCTAATGCACTCTCCCATCCTTCTCTGCCACACTTCTATCGATTCTTATAGAGACCCTCAGCTATGATGGCCTCAATGGCTTCAAAACTGGTCCTCTTGATGATCCCTTTGATCTTGGGGAAAAGAAAAAAGTCACCAGGAGCAAGATTAAGTGAATAGCGAGTTTGTTCCAGTACGGTGATGTTCCTCTCGGCCAGGCTGTTTTCAAGGCCCTTAAAGTATACAAGAACTCGTCAAAAGTTGTGCATTTTTTACGTCATAATACGATGTCTGTCTGAAAAATAACGGGACTCGTGTCGCAAACAATTTATTTCATTTCCAAACAACAAACTACATGATTCCCCCTTCAAAGTAACCCCACCTCGAGTCTAATGCACTCTCCCATCCTTCTTTGCCACACTTCTTTAAACTGCTTCAAGGATACACCTTGGACGTCCCTCAGCTCCGTCGTTACGCCCTTCTTGATGGTCACCACGCCTTCAAAACGGCCCCCAATACTTGATGGTCTCCCTTGATCTTGGAGAAAAGGAAATGTGACATGCAGCAAGATCAGGTGAATAGGGATGTTCCTCTCGGCCAGGAACTGCCGGGTACTCAGGGCGTTGTGAGCAAGTACCTTGTCGTGGCGAAGAAGAAACGATGCCTCTCAGCTACGTTGCCTTCAAAATGAGTCGCTTTGATCACCCCCTTGAAGTTGGGGAAAATAAAAAGTCACCTATAGCAAAACCAGGTGAATAGGGAGATTGTTTCAGTAAGGATATGTATTTTTTTCTTTTGGTCAGGAACTGCCGGGTGCCCAGGGCATTGTTTATTGTCATTATGAAGCAGACACGATTTGTCCAGCCACAACTATCGTCTTCTCTCGCACACAGAACGAAACAAACGTCACGAGATCTCTTTGCAAACTTGCTGATTGATCGTCCGGCTCTGTGGCAAGAGTTTACTATGGACAATGCCATCGCTCACACAGCACATCCAGTCCCATTACTTTTCAGACAGACCTATACTATGGCTTGGTCGAGGTTTCATTTCACTTAAAATTTATTCTTTTAATATCAATGCATTCACATTTCTTTCGGTTTGTCTTGAACTGCACAACTGATATTCTGCCTGAGATTTCCAATATCTATCAATGTTATTTATCTGTATTGACAACAAAACCATTTCCATGTTATTGAATGTCGGTTTCTAAAGCTGTTGACATCCGCTACCATCTCATATCTTGTTCTTTTATTGACCTTTTTTTCCTTGCTGAAGTCTTCTTATTCTCTTTCACTCCCAATAACCCCGCTTGCATCTTTGTGGCAATGTCGCCTTTCGAGATAGATAGATAGATAGATAGATAGATAGATAATCAACCAGTTGACATTTATCAAGATAGTGATTTTCCAAGCGTAGCTTAGATGTGGCACAAGGCCGAAAGTATGGGGAACCCAGTGAGGATCGAACTCACTACTCAGTCGTAATTGTTCTAACGAGACAAGCTTGCTCACCATTACGCCACCTTGGGGCGCCCAGATAGATAGATAGATATGAAGAGATTAATAGCTAGCTAGCTAACTAGATAGATAGATAGATAATCAACCAGTTGGTACTTATATGAGAACACGCGCTAGAGATAGATAGATAGATAGATAGATAATGAACTAGTTGACATTTATATAAGAATACGTGTTAAAAATAGATAGATAGATAGATAGATAGATAGATAATGAATAATTTGACATAGATAGATAGATAGATAATGAACAATTTTACATATATATATATATATATATATATATATAGAGAGAGAGAGAGAGACTGAATGAAGTCAACGATTTATTTCGAGATTCATAGAAGAAATTTTCTCTTTTTTTTTTTAATGTCAACTTTCCCGAAATAATGACTAAACCTGTTCTGCATTAAATGCCGACGAAATGTGTCGCTGTTAAGTCACGCAGCCTCAGTGTGAATGGCCGCCCCTATTTGCATATGTGTGTCTTCCAGTTACTATTTCTGCAATTCTAGAAAGCACTATACGCTTGAATAATTCTTTACCAATTTTTTTTTTTTTATTAAATGAGGAAAAAAGGAAACTTGTTGTTTTGCTCTAACCACCATCGCCTCCAACCGGCTCCTCCGACCCACGCTTCCTCGAGAGTAACTGAGAAGTTTCTGGAATTCTCAATTGTCGGTAATTTTCCATCGGACACATGAACAATTTCCACTGTCATTTTTGTACTTGTCGCTTTGCCCCCATCAGCCTCGAGAGAAACACATTTGAGCAAAAAACGGCTCGCATATATAACATACTTCTAAGCGAACTAGAGAGCGGTCTAGACCGACTTATTGAGATTATTACTGTTTCACTGTAAAGTCGATGGGTTGTTTTCGCGCCAAATAATAGCAGCACAAAAATCGTAAGGATTTTAAATCGTCTTCTATGTGCCGTGTCTCTTTAAGACGTTGGCGATCATGGCTCTCCACAATTTCCTCTCCTCTTAGCTCTTAGAAAATTTTGCCATTTTTATCTCTCTTAAACCCTGATTTGGCAACCATTCACGCAATCTGAATCTTCTTCCATGTGCCGTGGCCCGTCAGGATGTTGGCAATCATGGCTCTCCACAATTTCCTCTCGTTTGTAGCTCTTAGCAAATTTTGCCATTTTTATCTCTCTTAAACCCTGTTCTGCCAACCATTCACACTATCTCAATCTTCTTCTATGTACCGTGTCTCTTCAGGACATTGATGATCATGGCTCTCCACAATTTCCTATCCTTTGTAGCTCTTAGCAAATTTTGTCTTTTTGTTATCTCTGTTAAACCCTGTCTTGCAAAGCATTCACACTATGTCAATTTTCTTTTATGTGCCGTGGCCCTTCAGGACGTTGGCGATCATGGCTCTCCGCAATTTCCTGTCCTTTGTAGCTCTTAGCAAATTTTACTATTTTTATCTACCTTAAACCTAGTTCTGCCGACCATTCATCATTCACACAATCTGAATCATTTTCTATGTGTCGTGGCCCTTCAGGACGTTGGCAATCATGGCTCTCCAAAATATCCTCTCTTTCGTAACACTTAATCAATTTTGTCTTTTTGTTATATCACCTAAACCTAGTTCTGTCATTCATTTACTCAGCCTCGCTAGATAGGTTACGCCTTGTTTTGCTCTGGCCCGCTTTGCCTTCAATCCGCCCTGTGAGTATCAAATTTTACCAAACCCCTTTCTTCATTATGTTCCCTAGAAATCTCAACTGTCTCTTCCTGTCGTTACGATTAAATATCCTTTTTGTTTCCATTTTTTCTAAAACTTCGTCGTTGCTCACATGTTCGGTCCATGACATTCTCAGCATCTTTCTGTAGAATCACCGTTTTGCTGTTTCAAGTCTCTTCTTCATCTGTGAGTACATTTTCCAGCATTCACTGCCATATAGAAGGACTGATATTATGTAACTCCTTTCTTTTTTTATAGCAGCGAACCAGGTAGGTCTCTATTGAAACGTGAGTAAGACAATATATCACAACCTCCCCTGAACCATCCGAGTTGAAGTCACTCAATAATACATCCATTAAAAGAGTTGAGGACTTCAAATATCTTGGATCTCCCAAAAAAAGACTTCAACATCTGCAATATGGATATTTTGAATAGGTACCTCTTTCTGGTACAATATCAAATTAGTATTTGAAATGCTTGCCCCAAGATGAGAAGATTAGACTGATAATTGATTACCTCAGTACGGTACAAGGTAAGATTGATATTGAAATTGTTACTTCAGTTCGCCAAATGATCTGATTGATATTTTCGTTGCTTACCTCTGTCTTTCACAAGAACTGATCAAAATACATAATGGTCAGCTCAGTCTGTTACCAAATTGTTATTTCAAATATTTCCTTCTGTAAGGTACAAGAGCAGATTGATATTTTCATTGGTTACCTGAGTCTGACACAAGGCCAAATTGATATTTACATTGGTTACCCCAGTATGGCATAAGGTCAGATTGATATTTTCTTTGGTTACCTGAGTCTGACACAAGGCCAAATTGATATTTACATTGGTTACCGCAGTATGGCATAAGGTCAGATTGATATTTTCATTGGTTACCTGAGTCTGACACAAGGCCAAATTGATATTTACATTGGTTACCCCAGTATGGCATAAGGTCAGATTGATATTTTCTTTGGTTACCTGAGTCTGACACAAGGCCAAATTGATATTTACATTGGTTACCCCAGTATGGCATAAGGTCAGATTGATATTTTCTTTGGTTACCTGAGTCTGACACAAGGCCAAATTGATATTTACATTGGTTACCCCAGTATGGCATAAGGTCAGATTGATATTTTCTTTGGTTATCTGAAAAACTATAAAATGAAAAGAAAATCTTATTAACATTACTAATGACAATTGTTGCTTTAAGAGTTTGGAAAACTTAAGCCTATTATATCTAATACTACTAGGTGGAAACAGAAATAAAATAATAATAAAAGTAACTAATTAAAATTATTACCAATCAAAATTATTAATTTCAGAATTTGGTAAAATTAAGGCGATTATATCTAATACTATTAGGTGAAAACAAGCTACAAATTAAGGAGAAAAATAAAACTAATTCGAATTATTACGAAGTATAAGTGTTCATTTCAGAACTTGGTAAACAAAATTGATTTTATTATTATCCCAGTATGGCTAATCTTTTGTTACTAGGACACAAGGCCAAATTGACAAACAACAATATAAGAAGGTCAATATTTTCTTTGTAAAACACAATTAAAATTTATTGGTTACACTATGGCAAAATTGATATTTCATTTTAGAGTTTGGAAAATTTAATTGGTTATTATATAACTACTAGGTCAGGTGATAACAAGCAAAGGCCAAAATAATTGAAGAAAATTGATATTTTCTTTGGTTAAATCTAGGCAATATAATTAAGGTCAGATGATAATTTCTTTAAGTTAAAAATATATTTACATTGGTTATATGGCATAAGGTCAGATTGATATTTTCTTTGGTTACCTGAGTCTGACACAAGGCCAAATTGACATTTACATTGTTTACCCAGTATCATAAATAACTTTACCCACAAGGCCTTGATACATTTGGAATGGATTAATTGATATTTTCTTTTGTTACGAAAATTAAGGAATGCTTTGATAAACAAGGTCGTGATATTTCTTTGGTTACCTGAGTCTGACACAAGCCTAATCAAGATTGATATTTTCTTTGGTTCGTCTGAAATTCGCTCGAGAATTAATGACATCTGACATAAGGCCAAATTGTTTACATTTTCCTGGATTTTTTTGATATTTTCCATTCTAAAATTCTATATTGCTATTATATGGCATGAGGTAAGTTCTTTTAAATTTTACATAAGTTATCACATGAGATAGATAGATAGATAGATAGATAGATATTTTATAAACACAAAAAAAACAAGCAACAAAAGATAGATATAATTATTGATGATAATTCTTTAAGTAAAATATATGGATAGAGGAGAGCATTACCGCATGTTTCGTCCCTTCAGAAATAACTTTCCCCGCCTTGATACATTTGGAATGGATTAAGTGTATAACGAAAATTAAGGAATGCTTCGATAAACACGTAGTGATAAGCCTAATCAAGATTAGTTCGTGAAATTCGCTCGAGAATTAATGACATACACTTGTTCATTTTCCTGGATTTTTTAGAAGCCATTCTAAAATTCTATAGATAGATAAGTTCTTTTTAAATTTTAGATAAGATAGATAGATAGATAGATAGATAGATAGATAGATAGATAGATAGATAGATAATAGATGACATTAACAAACTCAGATAGATAGATAGATAGATATAGATAGATAGATAGATAATGAACAGTTTGACTTGGATAATGAACAGGTTCAGATAAAGAGAGAAAAAAGAAAGATAATGAACAGTTTGAAATACATAGATAGATAGATAGATAGATAGATAGATAGATAGATAGATAGATAGATAGATAGATAACAAACTGAGATAGATAGATAGATAGATAGATAGATAGATAGATAGATAGATAGATTCTTATGGGTGATTAATTATTTTCCACCCTACAATTCCTTCCCTACAGACGTCTCGGGCTTATCTCTATTTTTACAAGCTCTATTTTTATGCTACTAACTCGTTGTTTTGCAGCTAAGACCTACCATGATCCGCGTCCGCAGAGCTGAGTCACCCGCATTACCTACGTATTCATTTCATATATTAAAAATTTGATATATATATATATATATATATATATATATATATATATATATATATATATATATATAACCAAGCGGCGACAATGTATTTCATACTAAAACACAATCTTCAGGTTAGTAACGTTTTTTTTTTCAAGTTATTCTCAAGGCTAGTGAGTAGGAATAATTGTGGATTTTATGCAGTTCTTTGAAACTGTTTTATAATGCTGTTTATTAAGTTATTACTCATTATTTATTCTATTGATTTCTTAATCATGTGTTATTGATTATTATTATTATTATTACGTTTATTTGTGTTTATATGTGAATATTTAACTTTATTTATATCATAAGCTGTTATACTATTTTTATGAAGATCTCTTTCTAATTTCCAAATACATTTCACCAGACATGTCTGCTGGATGTGTGCACTAAGAAAGCAAAACCCAAAAGAGGCTTTGAACATCACATCCACAAAACAAATCCCTACAAAAGTCTAAAATACAATACAAAATCATGAACTTGGTTTGCCAAAAAAAAAAAGAAAAAAGAAAAGGAAAATGATGTGCCTGGGGGCCAGCAACTATTAAACTACAGATATAAAACAGCATGCTTTCCCAATAACAAGCAGTTTGGTTCAACATCTTGATGCTAGTCAGTGGTGCATTATGGGTAGTAAGGCTTATGTTATTATCCCTATGGTTATTGGGTGGACAGTGACAGTTATGTCTCAAGTTATTCACGAGGCTATTGAGTAGAAATAATTGTGGATTTGATGGGTTTTTTTTTACGGCATATCAACCTCAATGGCTTATTTAATGCCGACAAAATTTTCATTGTTGCCAATTTTTTTTTTCCAAAAATCTATTTCTGGTGATATTTTTTCCTTCAAAAATCTATTTCTGGTAATATTTTTTCCTTCAAAAATCTATTTCTGGTAATATTTGTTTTTCAAAAATGTATTGATGGTAATAATTTTTTATACAAAGTATTTCTGGTATTAAAACCCATTTTTACATTTTCATAGTGTTTTAATCCGGTTTGGGGTGGGGTTTAACTATTTGCCCATAGCTGGGACCCTAACAGTTGCTACCACCCCGGGTCAGGGTGGACCTGGGAACATCAGCAATTAAGAGGTGGTTCCACGTTCCTCAAAACCTCCTGATCAGAGGCCTTGCTGTTGGGCGTAGGTAACCATCTTACCTAGGATGCGGATGCAGTTTATCGTCATACCCAGGACGTGTGGATTTGAATGCAGTTATTTGAAGCTGCTTTATAATGTTGTTTATTAAGTTTTACTCATTATTTATTATTGATTATTTAATTATTTGTTATTTATTACTATTATTATTATTATTATTCCATATACTAGTTTGTTAATTTGTTTATTTATTACGTCTTTTTTTCACGCCTGCTGGTTATCATTAGTTTAATGTATTGAATTTGTTTAAAAGTGTATCACATTATCTGCGTTGTATATAGCACATATATTTGCATATATTTGCATATATTTGCATTTTTTGTTGTGGTATTTTACAAAATATTCGTTTTTAGTATTCGATTTTTAAGTAACGTAATAAAGTTTGTTTTCGTGTCTGTCTTTTGAGATGAGTTCTGATCGTTTATTTAGTAGTTTGTTTTGATCTTGGAAGGTGATTATAGGTATTTTCTCCTCCAGACAGAGTTTACAGTTTTGGGATTTATTGTTGTAGGCTGATGCCGTTTTCCTCATTTCCATTAATAATTTTTGGTGTAATTTGGTATTATGTTTTTTAATTTTCCACGTATGTTTAGAAAGCATTGTGCTGTTCGCGTATTTGCTATTTTTAAATATTTTGTGTATGTAATTTCTCTCTTTTCAGAGGTCTTCACTTATTCTTATGTATATGTTTCTTCATTATCTGCTAATTTTACAATGGCTTGGTATATTATATTGTTTTGCAAACAAATGCCATTTAAGGGACATTCATTATTTGCTCTGCAGTTACAGGTGGATTTGCTGTTTGCGGGTGCCTTGTTAGTTTTGTTTCTGTTGTGCTTTTTTATACTTGTGTTATGTTATCGTTGCAACTATATCCGTTCTTTAAACAGTTGCTGGGCTGTGACATTCTCTGTGACCGAGCAGTCTAACGCTCGCCGGATCAAATGGTGATTTCAAAGGAGGCGCAGATTCGAGCCCTACTGGAGGACACATCTCCTTGGTAAGAAAGAGGTTCTTCGCAAGTACCGCCATTTTGTTGGAACAGACTCCTGCGGGGAACACTACACTTTAAATCCTCTTCAAATCTAGGGTCAATCGATATATATTCACCACACTCCTAGTCATCTTAACTTCCTGTTTTTCCTTTTACATTCATAGCACATATCTCGTTCAGTAACTCACTAACTTGAGTGACTCCTGGGCCCTGTATTAGGTATAAGTAAGTGAATATAAGATAGAAATCGAGTGGCCAAAGAATTTCCTGTAGGCTATCAGGTAATCATGTCTGACGATCCTTTACACTGCTTTCGCTGCATAGTAACTCTGTAAGTTATGCTTATCACTATTCTACGTCTTTTTTTTTATTTCTGTCTGCAGACGATATCCCCCCCCGATAATGAGCAGTCTCCTTCGACATGTGAAGATTGTCCTACCATTATTTTTGTAAAGCATCTAGTAATTGTGAAATTAACCCCAATAACTACCACCATACCCCGTCGAAGAACCTGGCGTTAAGCGACGAAAGCTACTCTTGCACTTGTCCAACAAGAGCGTTATCTTTAGGGAACTGCTTTCTGAATAAATGGTGTCAGTGTATTCAAAATCGATATCCTGCTTACATACTTAGTTAGGTGGATGATATACGACGTAGATACAAAATATCTTAGATGAATTTAGGGTATGTTTAAGGATTACAAAGGTTGAATTTTGCGATTTTTTTCAAATGGATAATTTCAGCCAGTATTATAATTCAAGGGTTCTACGGAAAATTGAACACCAACAATTGAAACCATCTAGGAAAAGGTTACTCTTTTAGATCACAAAATATTGCCTTAGATAGATAGATAGATAGATAGATAGATAGATAGATAGATAGATAGATAGATAGATAGATAGATATGAACAGAATGAGATAGATAGATAGATAGATAGATAGATAGAATAGATAGATAGATAGATATGAACAGAATGAGATAGATAGATAGATAGATAGATAGTGAGTGAGTGAGTGAGTGAGTGAGTGAGTGAGTGAGTGAGTGAGTGAAAGAAAAATATTAACAGATTATAATAGATAAGAAGAGACTGTGATAGAAAGAGAAGAAAGGTGGAAAGCTGACAAAGAAAGAAAGAAAGAAAGAAAGGAAGGAAGGAAGGAAGAAAGAAAGAAAGAAAGAAAGAAAGAAAGAAAGAAAAAAAAGAAAGAAAGAAAGAAGGCGAAAACAGGAATAGATAGAAAAAAGAAAGAAAGAAAAACTCGGATAAAAAGAAAAAAAGAAAGAAAAATATCTCAATGGTTGAATAAGCAAATGTCATTCGTCTGTTATCAGGTGAAATTAAAACTCAAGTGAATAACAACAACAACAACAACCACGACGACAACAACAGCCTGACAATGATCGGTGGCTGTAAAATCTGAAAAGTTATATAAATAAACAGGTCTGTCGTGTTACTGGAAAGTCAAAATTCTAAAACAAACAAGAAACTGAAACTTTATAAGGCTCACATTCAACACCCACCCTCACCCCAACACGACATCAACTCGCCAAGAATGTTCTAAAAATTTCCATATTCACATATAAATGATGGCGTTCAGGCGACAAAGTCCCTGTATTTTTCCACTAAAAAAGTGCCTACATTACAATTTATAACTTTATTTATCAGGAACCTGGGCTAATAAAAACCATCGATATCCTACAAAGACTAAAATATTCATGGATTTTAGTATTATTATTATTATTATTATTATTATTATTATGCTACTCTCTCCTTTTGTTAGTTAGTATCTTAATTAGTTAGCACGACCATTACAATCTGCTAATACCTACTAAATAATGAATTATTCCGTTTTGACCGCACGAAAACACGGAACTGACTTATCAGAGACGCTACTTGGTTTCAGTGAGAAAATGAAAGAAAGAAGAAGAAATAAATTCGGGAAGATGGAAATATTTCAGTGAAATGAGAGAAGTTATCAGTTTCAAATATTTTCATTTGTTCACTAACAGTTAAAATAAATTTATTAATAAAATGTCTGCAAGATAGGATTTTCTCGAGTTATTATTATTATTATTATCTGCACTTAAGTTTTTGTTTTGAGTAAACATTATACGCTATAGTACGCTTGTTTGCTCTAAGTTCACATAAAACTAGATAGATAGATAGATAGATAGATAGATAGATAGATAGATAGATAGATAGATATTATCTACACCTACAAACGCTCTCTGTACTGTGAGTTTCAAATTTTCCTAACCCTCTTTCCTCATTATGTGTTCTAGAAATTTCAACAATCTCTTCCTGATGTTCATTATATGTGTACTTTTTTTCTATTTCCATTTGTGATTCCATTTTCTGTAAAAGTTGGATGTTTCACACATTTTTTAATCGGCATCACTTCAAGCTAGGCAGTACAGCCATTATCCCGCAAGGGGTTTGTTATATACCGTAACTATGAACACTAATGGGTATGTCACAATCCTCATAAATACGCTGGACACGATTGTCAGTGGGAGTAATCTGCTGACTAAGTAGTCCACCACTACCAGTGGTTTACCTACTTCACGCCGTTGGCGAGTATTTTATTTTGTTGATGTTATAAAGATTACCATTTCATTTCCAACCTCCGCTTCTAGTATTGGGGTTTAATTCATACAGTCTAGATACCATAGCGAAGAGCAATATTCATTCTGTTATGTGCACAGAAATGTGGCACAATGCCGAAAGGAGGATTGGGGAAAGGACTTTTTTTTTCTGTTTTAACGATAACTTAGCTAGCCACAAACACTGACCCAATCATACAAACAATATTCCTTACACCAAAATAACACATTCATACGTACCTTTCTTACTACATCCACCATAATTGTCTCTATGAAAATACTAACTAGTCCTCATATATACAGTTCATTGTCTGTGGGGGAGGGAAAACGTAGCGAAGAGCTCATCAGAACAATTACCATGAAAGTATTTATAAGAAAGGTACAGAGAAGCAACTTTACAGCGGTGGGAAAGTGACAGAAACCGAGTCGCCAGATCAGGACCGGTAATATTGCTGATTCTTCTATGGATCTTATCAAGGAGTTCCAGGTAAATAGCAGGCGCACCGGACCATATATGGTAGCAATGTCCCAAGCATGGATGAATGGTAGACTTATAGATATGTAAGAAAGATTCTGCAGAGAAAAATTGTCTAGCACGGTACAGTGTTCCGAATTTCTTAACAGCTGGCCTAGCAATGCATTCAATATAGTCTTTCCACTTCATGTCGGCTGAGAATGTTAGCCCTAAAAGATGCAATGAGTCTCTTCCCTGGAGGTTAGCATCAGCCATGTTTAATGGAGAGAAGTTTAGTTTCTTAGCAGCTGACCTAGCAATGCATTCAATATAGTCTTTCCACTTCATGTCAGCTGAGAATGTTAGCCCTAAAAGGTGCAATGAGTCCCTTTTCTGGAGGTTAGCATCAGCCATGTTTAATGGAAGTCTGAGTCTCTCAGATGATTAATGGAGAGAAGTTTGTTTTGGAGCCGTTAAAATTGACAAACAATTTTTTGCCCCTGTTAACGATGGTTTCGAGCTTCTTTTGGACATCATCTACAATTTTGATCTTGTCGGATTGTTCAACCTTACTTACCGAGGCAGGAGTAAATGGTAGTGTCGTCGTCAGCTTAGATGCCAAGTTGAGAGCTGATATCATCGGGAAAGTCGTTAATGAAGATTAAAAACAAGCGTAGGAGTAAGAATGGAGCCTTTGAGGACACTCGCCTTAGTACGAAAGGATGTAGAGGAGTGGCCGTTCGGGATAACTTTCATTTCACGATTTGATGGGAACGACTGAATCAGCTCAAAAAATGTACCCGGAGATATCGTAACTTTTCAGCTTGTGGAGAAGATGTGAATGCCACACCCTGTCAAAGGCTTTCGATATGTCCAATGCTACAGCTCGGGCTTTACTGTTTTTATCTAGAGCATGATAGACTCTTCCCGCAATTATCATTATCACATCAGTTGACCTTGAAAAACGAAAGCTGTGTTGCTTGTCTGAGAAAAGGTTATACGATGAGAGATGACGAACCAATTCAACATTGATTAGCGCCTCTAGGAGCTCTTCCCCAAAAGAGGTAAAATGCTAATAGGCCGATAGATAGGTCGGGCGGTATTAAAAACTTGAACAACAGATGATAACTTCCATTAAGCAGGCAAGCAAGAGGCAGCGAGTCATTTATTATACAATTTAGAGAGAACATGAGCCAGTTCGGGAGCACACATCTTAATGACTATTACAGGGATACCATCGGGTCTGTATGCTTTCTGGGGATCCAGATGATACCAGATACCATGGAAGGGGTTATATTTATATCATCCAACAGACCAGATGGGAAGTTAAGCGGGAATACTTCAGATGAGTCATGAGTAGAATTTGAGAAGAATTTACGAGCAAAGCATTCAGTTTTATCATCTGATAAAACCTCAAACCGATTGAAGAGCGGAAATGGAGACCTTTCAATTATTTAGAACCCTATTACAGAGCCGCCAGTAATCACGGGAGTCGAAGTTTTTAGACGCTATGCGCTGTCTCATTCTTTCAGCAAATACGGAATTAGCTCCTTCGGGGACAACCTTACATGTGTTACGAGCAACAGCAAATAAGCCCCTGTTATGACAAGAGCTGTCACGCTGCTATAGCCGGAAATAGTTGTTGCTCTGTGCTATGGCGGCCGAGCATGATGGTGTGAACCATACAGGCGTTTGCGATTTCACCTGGTATTTCTGAGAAAGGATGAAAGTGTCCATGACGGCTTTGACCGAAGAAGAAACCTCAGTGGTGCAATTTTCAATTGGGCGGTTGAAGATGTCAATCCAATGGGCGTCACGAATAAAATGCCAGAATGAGTCCCAATCAGGATGCTGGTAACGGAAAGAGGTCTTATAGATAAGGGGTTCGTTTTAGTGGATGCTTGGAAGGAGATATCAATAGCTACCACAGAGTGGTCTGAATTACCAAGGGGGCATTACTGTGAAGCTCGGCGAGAACGAGGAGAGGAGGTAAGAAATAGATCCACTAAAGAAGCCTGGCTGCTCGGTTTGACTAGGGAAACAAGTAGGGAAGTCCATGATTTGAATGAGGGATAAGTAATAAGGGAATAGTGGTTGCTGTGTGCTATGGCGGCCGAGAATACTGGTGCGAACCATAAAGAGGATTGCGGTTTCACCTGGTATTTCCGAGTCAGGATGAAAGCGTCCATACCGGCTTTGACCCAAGAAGAAACCTTAATGGCGGAATTTTCAATTGGGAGTTTGAAGATGTCAATCCAAAGAGAGTCATGAAGAAAAATCCCGGTATCAATCAGCATACTGGTGATGGAAAGATGTCTTATGGATAGGGGGGTTTCTATTTAATGGATACTTGAAAGGAGAGATCAATAACTACCACAGAGTTGTCCTAGTTACCTAAAGGGTCGTAATGTGAAGCTCGGCAAGAGCAAGGAGAGGTGGTAAGAAATAGATCCACTAGAGAATCCTGTTCCTCGGTTTAGCAGGAGGAAAGTCCATGATTTAAGTGAGGGATTGGGCAATGGAAACACTTAATGTGTGTATACCGGCAACATCAGAAACTCTTAGAATGTTTCGGCCATGTGTCGTTGTCAGTATTAAAGTCACCGAATGCAAAAATGTTCGCAGATGGATGGGGAGAAAGTGCCTTTTCTATACTGACAGCTATTGCGTCTAATATACTGTAGTCTTGGGAAGAGTGTGGGGAGAGGGCATAAAGGAAAAAGAAATACCTGGCAGAGTTTAGTAGCGAAAGACGGAAGCAGATCAAAGTGTAGTCAGCGACAATTCTCTGGCCATCGGCAGATTATCCCGGATGTAAACACCAAGAGCTTGCATGTGAATGCTGGAATCTTTACGGCAAAAAAGAACCAAGAATGCATTGGTCGCAATGGAAGAATTCTAGTTGATTTCATAAAGGGCAACGATATCTGGCGACCGTTCCAAGAGGACGGATTTTACGCTGCAGAAGTTGGAATGGATACAACGAAAGAAAGATTGATGTGGGTAGGTGATTTAGTTTAATATGTTTTTGTTGTGATTTTCATGAGACATGTTTTGGGGAGAGAAGAAAAAGACCGCTATAACTGTCACTATCTGTCGTCAATGGCAATACAAACCAGCCTCAGGGTTGCCAACCGGAAATACATGCAGAGACACCTATCCATGCGCGACATGGCACTACAGATACTCTTATATAATGTGACTGTTGATCCGAGAAGCCTCTCTAAGCGCGATATCAAAGAGGGGCTCCTAACGACCACACGGAAGCAACAGCCAGCAAACTGCCAACCCGGAACCTCATAATGGAAAGTCCCAACCACAGATTAGTCTGATCACAAAAAATGAAAACAGTTAAATCACTGTCATTGTGGTAAAAAGAAAGAAAGAAAGAAAGAAAGAAAGAAAGAAAGAAAGAAAGAAAGAAAGAAAGAGAACTGGTAAACTATATCCTGAACAGGGAACAAGAGATGAACATCTACTTGTGTTCAGTAGACATAGAAAAAGTGCGGACTGACGATAGTTGAGCCTATCTACTCCTAATTGCCTGTCAACAATGGAGAAAAAAAATGCGGCAGAATTCATATTAAGTAATCACTTAATATAACTTCTGATGTCTACTACCAAATAAAAAATCAAGATTGTAGATGTTAATTTTCAACATTGATAAATAACAGTGGATAAGGATATTCTAAATTGAACAAGTTGGGAGTGAGACTGAATACAAAAACCAACAAAAGAAAAACAAAAGAAAAAAGAAATAAATATATACAATAGTAACAAAGAATTAAACATTTACGAACATCATTATAGCACAAGGATTTCCATCTTACTTTCAAATCGGTTTTCATATGCTTCTTGCCAGATTTGATATAATTGGTGAATTAGTGAAAAATTACAGCCGACTCTGAAATACATCTCGAATTCAACGACCAAATACGCTGAGTTTCGGTTGGGGTTGTAATAGAAGGGGATAAGGAGTGAAGGGTCCAAGCAAAGCGGAAGTCATTCCCTTGAGATGGGTTGTGTAGGTGTAGATGGTAGAGGGTGAATGAATTTTCAAGATCAGCGTTCCGTTTCAATATGATCACGTCGGCGTCACGTGATATTGAAACGGAACGTTGATCTTGAAAAATTTCAGTTGTCTGTTTTGATTAGTCTTACTCTTATACCCATCTTCTTTTCATGTTGAATTAAATATAGTCTAATGTTAATTATATTTTATGAATATGTCCTGAAGATGGTCTACTAGACCGAAACATCCGAAGTTGACATTATATTAACATTAAAACAGCATAATTGCATATTATGATTTTTGTTTGTTTTTTTTCCGTATATTTTTCTTCATATATATATATATATATATATATATATATATATATATATATATATATATATATATATATATATACAGGAAGCACGTTGGAGTAGTGGATAGCGGCTCGGATTAAGGAATCGGAGTTCGAATTCCAGTCGAATTCATTACATTCACTTACGTACTAATACACTTGGGAAAGATATGGATCCTCTTTTTTCACCAGCTATGGATAAATAGCATGACATACTTGGCTCTATAGCATTGGATGGCAACTGGTCTAGGAGAGGGACAATTCTAAATTCAAAGCTTGCGGAGGGTCGTCTGGCGACCTTGTGGCACACGGTGCACCAGGTCTCTGTTGCCAGCTTTTCAAAAAGTGTGGTTGGTTCTGCTTTTTCCTTCACTACTGTGATCAAGTCATTTGTGGGGAAGTCTGGCTGTCGGTTCCGAGGAACTGCGTTACTTGACACTCATACGTCAAAAACGACAGGAGAACCCATAATTATATATATATATATATATATATATATATATATATATATATATATATATATTCAACCTTATATGAAGGTTAATTCTAACCCAGTATATGTAAATCCTAATTCAACCACCCATTTCTGTTATTAAGCACATACCCTCCTTCACTGAATTTAGAATCAGTGCAAACTCTTCTAGCTGTATATGTATATGTACCTTAATAAACGCAGTGAATTTTATTATTCTCCCCTTAGGAATAGTGGTACCATTATTGAATATGGAAATCCTATTAATTATGACCACAATAAGAAAAGAAAATCTAGAAAGATCATCTGGTTTACTCGCTCTTTCTACCTAATGGTTAAAACCAAATTAGGACATAAATTTCTAAATCTTATAAAAAAAACATTTCCCCAAAACCAATCCACTCAATAAAATATTCAATTGTAATACGCTTAAATTAAGCTACAGTTTTGCTGATAACCTGGAAAAAATAATTAAAATGCCTAACAGTCTTCAACAAGTATAGGAACTCAACTTGATTAATTGCAATGTTGTGGCGAGTAATACTATAATAAAAATAATAAAAAAAAATGTGTAATTGTAAGAATCCCAATAATTACCCACTACAGAACAATTATTTAGCTAGTTCTCTAATTTATGTCAGTACTATTTCTACACTTGAAAAAGCCAATATTTAAAAAAATTACATTGGAAGTACTATGAATATGTTCAAAGACCGTTGGTATCGACATGTACAATCTTTCAACAATAGTAATCGTAAAAACAAGACGACGTTGTTCAAGTATTTTCGGAGTTTAAAAGAGAAAAACAAAATACACCTACAGTTGAATGGAAATTAACTAAAACCAGGTATTGAACTCACACTCTTTGGGTCCTGTCACTGGATCTAACTAACACCTTTATCGACTGTGCCATGTGTCCGGTTAAGGCAGTGGAGAACTTGGAGAGGGGAATTAACAGGAGATAACTGACAACTGACATCCATTAAACATGGCACGTGGAACTAGAACAGTCTACCCCATTAAGCGAAATAAAAGGTTCAGTTCGACATTCCAAACACCTGAAGAAGACCGGAGCGTACAACGGCCGAAACGTTGTAATAAATATGGCGACAAAGGTGAGGACAATAGACTGAATAATGTAAATAGTGTACATAATACCTCAACTCAGAAATATAGATATATATATACATATGTATATCTTTTATTTTTAAATAGTCTATTGATGCTAACTATAATCTCCATTTCTTTGATAGAGATTTTATTTAGAATAGCTAGTTAACTTAATAGTAAACAGTTGTGATTCATTATACATACATTTTGAATGGGCTCGGAATTCATTATAGTCATTTAGATAAGACTCTACGTATGTTTCTACTTCTGTTTATATGGGTGTATACACTTAGGTACTTGCATTTGTGCATGTGTGCCTGACTGTTGGTATATTTGTGTGTTTTTATATATAGGAGTGTGGGTTGATATGTTTGTGTTTCTATGAATGTGTACGCTTATATATGTGTATATGTATGCGTATGTATATATATATATATATATATATATATATATATATATATATATATATGCATGTATGTATGCATGTATTTATGTATTTATTTATGTATGTCTTCATATATTTATGTCCGTGTATGGATTCAACGTGCACCCGTACATATATTGGTATGTACGTGTGTACATCTATATATGTGTGTAAATATGTTTTTCATTTCCGTATATAAATGGGTTCTTATTTTCTGTGTTATATTTTGTTTGAGCATGCGAATTTGGCTTTTATTTTTTTATAAGTCTATGCTTATATATTGTGTTTGCTCATTTGTATGTATATGCTTTAATGTCTTTTTTCTTTGTTTTGTTCATAGCCGAATATTTGTTCTTCAGCACTACACTTCTTAACTTACATCAATTAAACCCTCTTTTTATCTATCTTTGCCGATGTATGCACATTTTGATTGTTGATTTGTACTCGCTTATTAATACTTTGATTCGTGGTACGCTTGTCTATGTCTTTATTAGTATGTGATTGCATGTATATGCTTTTAATTGTATGCATATGTGTCTGATATTTTTGACATTGATTTCTCTATTTCCTGTGTCGTCCGTGTTTTTGCGTGTTTATATATCTAAGTATATTTACGTGTTTGTGTATTATGATGTGATAGTTTGTCTTGTCATTTGTAAAACTTCTTCCCATGCCAACATCATAGGAATTCAGATCCCTTCAATTGCATCTAAGTTCTTAGGATGTTTGAATCTCCTTAGATTAGCGTTTTTTAATCTAAGGAGATTTTCAATTAAAACAACAAATAAATAATAAAATATATATTTTTTTTTTAAATAGCTTACGCAACCATATTTCCTCTATTGAGAGGTGTTTGATTGATTTTAATCCTTTTAAAACGCTTTATTCTATAATCAACACCATCACTTCACAAGAGACCAGAAGTGTCGAAACAAAATGACTTTGAATAAATACTATATATATATATATATATATATATATATATATATATATTAACAGCATTACTCGCTTAAAAACCTCAACTGAGGGCAAATCGGTACCCGAGAAAAAAATTGGAAGTAAAAAAACAACTATAAACATCCGAACAAGGCGAAACAAATCGTCAAGTGTCTTAAGTCCTTAGTCCAAAGAAAAAAAAACCAAGCGAGTATAAAGACTAAAACGTAGAGTGCTCAATACGGTAAGTAGAGCGGTAAATTAGAATAAATCCTAACGAGCCAGGAACAACCGACCTAGGTTTCACCTAAACGGATCTTCAGGATAAACTGGCTAAAAAAAGGAAATGGCGAAATAGTATTTATTGATAAAACCATTAAAAACACAAAGCCACGTGACAAAAAAAAACAGAGAGAAGAAAACCCAAAACACTATTCTAATATCCAGATTCTCCTATGCCTACACTTATTAAGTATCTCGGATCTTTTTATTTAATAAATACTTAGGTTTCTTATAAGTGACAATTACTGATTTTTCTTCCATACATAACCAGCAAAACATGTCCGCCTGCCTTATATTTATGGCGTTTCCCATTTCAAAATGGAGTCACTATTATCCTCTTGCTTTATATCCCTTATGGAAGTAGACAAGCTTGTACTATGTCTACAGGTTTCGTGATTAAAAAAGTACTTAGATGGTTATAATAACGTTT